>SJYA01001314.1:802634-959266 GCA_006410615.1 Neotragus moschatus | reverse complement strand
GGTGGGGGGGGGGGGGGGGAGGTGGGGGGAGTTGTTTGTTTTACTTTTAATTTGGGCTTCCCTTGTGGCTCAGCTGGTGAAGAATCCACCTGCAATGCAGGAGACCTGGGTTCGATCCCTGGGTTGGGAGGAACCCCTGGAGAGCTACCCACTCTGGTATTCTGGCCTAGAAAATTCGATGAGCTCTATAGTCCACGGGGTTGCAAAGAGTTGGACATGACTGAGTGACTTTCACTTTCTTTCACTTTACTTTTAATTGGAGGATAATTGCTTTACAATGTTGTCTTGGTTTCTGCTCTACAATGAAGTGAACCAGCTCTATGTATACACATATCCCCTCCCTCATGAACCCTCACCCCCATGCCACCCGTCTAGGTCATCACAGAGCACAAGCTGAGCTCCCTGTGCTATACGGCAGCTTCCCACTAGCTATCTATTTTACACATGGTAGTGTGTATATCATTGGAGAAGGCAATGGCACTCCACTCCAGTACTCTTGCCTGGAAATCCCACGGAAGGAGGAGCCTGGAAGGCTGCAGTCCGTGGGATTGCTGAGGGTCGGACACGACTGAGCGCCTTCACTTTCACTCATGCATTGGAGAAGGAAATGGCATCCCACTCCAGTGTTCTTGCCTGGAGAATCCCAAAGACGGGGGAGCCTGGCGGGCTGCCGTCTATGGGGTCGCACAGAGTCAGACACGACTGAAGCGACTTAGCAGCAGCAGCAGTGTTTATATGTCAGTGCTACTCTCTCAATTCCAAAGCAGGTTTGAAGCTAGATGGTTGAAGGTGGAGTTTGAGGGAGTGGAGCCTGAGATGAAATATACAAGTGAAGTATAAGAGGATCTGAGAGCAGTATTGTCAAACTCATTCAGGATTTGTTTTGCTGCTGTTGTTGTGCTGTTGTTTGACCATCAGCATAATCTTTGAATGGTCTAAAGGCCCAGGATTAAAGCAGACATCTCTCCCATCCCCCACCTGTTTGGGGGGACCAGGGACTCCTGAGTTTGCCCAGGGAAGATTTAACACTCATTCAGACAGTCTCTCAGAATGGAAGACAGTGTCCATAGGTGGCTATCTCAAAAGCTAGCCTTCCCACTGAACAGGCCCTGGAGTTGTCCCCATTCTCTACGTCACACAGCTCTCCCTGCCCAAGTGGCCCTTGACATCCCAAATGGACATTTTTTTAAAAACCAGACTAACTCCAGAAGTGCATGCCAGAATCAATTCTATCATAGGAGAAAAGCACCGTGTAGGATTTCAGTCTCTCTTTCAGGCCACCAACTGGAGCTGTCCATTAGTCTAAGAGACAGCTGAGACCTTTCCCCATATTCCCCACCCCCACCCACCCATGAAGGGAAACATTCCCAGAGGGAGTAACCCAGACTTTGAGGGGGTGCCACTGCTGGGAGCCATTGTAAAAAGTCCCCAGGGAAGGTCAGGATGCTCACCCGCACCTCCCATTCTGTCCCAGACCTGCCCCTGCTCTGCAGGACTAAAGGCAGAACCCCCTGAGGGCCTTTCTTGGCTTCTTGGCACAACAGTTTTGCCAACAAACTCAATTACTACTATTACTATTAAAGAGTATTACTAGTCTTAAAATAATAATGGTCAGAAAAGGAAACTTTATGCTTTTCCAGCTTTTCAGAGGTATAATTAACAAATACAAATTGTATATATTTTTAAAGTGCAGTGTAATTTTAAATTTTTTTATTTCTTTATTTTTGGTTGCACCGGGTCTTTGTTGCTTCACACGGACTTTCTCTAGTTGTGGCGAGAAGGGGCTGCTCTTTAGTTGCAGCATGTGAGCTTCTCATTTCAGTGGCTTCTCTTTTTCAAGAGCATGGGCTTTAAGGCACGTGGGCTCAGTAGTTGCTGCTCATGGCTCAGTTGCCCCAAGGTGGGTGGAATATTCCAGGACCAGAGATCAAACCCAGGTTGGGCTTCTCAGGTGGCGCTANTAGTTGTGGAGAGAAGGGGCTGCTCTTTAGTTGCAGCATGTGAGCTTCTCATTTCAGTGGCTTCTCTTTTTCAAGAGCATGGGCTTTAAGGCACGTGGGCTCAGTAGTTGCTGCTCATGGCTCAGTTACCCCAAGGTGGGTGGAATCTTCCAAACCCAGGTTGGGCTTCTCAGGTGGCGCTAGTGGTAAAGAACCTGCCTGCCATGTGCAGGAGATGTAAGAAACTCAGGTTCCATCCCTAGGTCAGGAAGATCCCCTGGGGAGGAAATGGCA
Source organism: Neotragus moschatus (assembly GCA_006410615.1). NCBI lineage: Eukaryota > Metazoa > Chordata > Mammalia > Artiodactyla > Bovidae > Neotragus > Neotragus moschatus. The sequence goes on along the minus strand of SJYA01001314.1, from coordinate 957,032 downwards.
ACCCACTCCAGTATTCTTGCCTGGGAATTCCCATAGAAAATGGATCCTGGTGGGTTATGGCCCATAAGCATTGTAAAGAGTTAGACATGACTGAAGCGACTTAAGGCAGACAATACATGGAGAAATAATCTCCACAGTCAAGATAATTAACACATCCATCATCTCACACAGGTACCACTGTGTCTGTGGTAAGAACACTTAAGCTGTCTTATTCTGTCAGTAAAGTTCAAGTGCACACTGCAGTGTTAATAACTATAGTCCCATGTTATATCTTAGCTCTCCAGAATTTGTTCATCTTGAGTAAGTAAAAGTTTGTACCTTTTGACCAGTATGCTCCCATTTCCACTCCCCAACTCCTGATCACCACCATTCTACTGTCTGCTTTGGATTCTACATATGAGGGAGACCATACACTATTTGTCTTTCTGTCTCTGGCTTATTTTATTTAAGATTATGTCCTCAAGGTGCATCCATGTTGCCACAAATGGCAGGATTCTCTTCCACAAGAGCAAACTTTGTATTTCAAACAAACATGTATAAGACAGTGGAAACCAGGCTGGTGAAGAAAGGACACTGAGTTCTGCTGACAGGCCATTATAATGCATTCCCTAGTAATACTCCACACAAGGGTGTGAGCCTCTGATTACACCTCCTGAACTTGTGGTTATTGTTGTTTGGTCCAACTCTGCCACACCGTGGACTGTAGCAAGTAGGCTTCCCTGTCCTTTGCTGTCTCCCAGCGTTTGCTCAAACTCGTGTCCGCTGAGTCAGTGATGCTATCCAACCATCTCAACCTCTGCCACCACTTTCTGCTCCTGCCTTCAATCTTTCCCATCATCAGATATACTCCAGTTTTAAAAAATTAATCAAATGGTGGCTAGTGAACATTCTAAAGTTTCTAAATAGAAAGCTGTTAGACAGGCCTGAGGCAACTGTAAATGTCTAGGTCTCAATGTGTTGCCCTCTTGGGAAAAACATCTACCAACCAACCACAGCCAAAAATAAATAAATAAGCAAACACAACTAAGATGATGATCCTTTGGACTCCCAAGCCCCATCACAAGTCTGGATTTATGGTCTACAATCGGCAATGTGGGATGAGGACCCAGCGTCAGAGGTTACCCAGGCCATATTCAGGACCTTAGATGGGCTTTTCGTTGATGACTAAGATGGCAATTTGGCAGAACCATGGAATTCCTAGTCTATTCCTCCCCAGGACTGGTAAATTTTATCAGTAGCAGAAGTATGTGGAAACTAGTCCTTGACCAGAGCCTGGTCGGCTGCTCTTTGATGTTTCAGAGTGCTCGGTGGCATGAATCTGAAGTGTATTCCGCCTGTTATGGGAATGGTTTTGGCTTAGAAATCCATCAAAGTTGTGTGACAAGGGGTAAAGGCCAGGCCCTTGTACCTTCTCTACCAGGTAGGCTGCCAGGAACGGGCAGGTTAACCTGAACTGAGCAATCTGCTTATGAAGTGGGCAAAGTTCTCAGGACACAAGAATGGGCCCTGATGCTCGGCCTCAGTTGCTCAGTCCTCTCTGACTCTTCGTTACACCGTGGACTGTAGCCCACCAGTCTCCTCCGTCCATGGAATTCTTTAGGCAAGAATACTGGAGTGGGAGTGGGTTGCCACTCCAGGGGATCCTCTTCGCCAGGGGATCTTCCTGACCCAGAGATCGAACCCAGGTCTCCTACATTGCCGGTGAATTTACTGTCTGAGTCACCAGGGAAGCCCCTTTCTATGCAGAGTAATTGCATATAACTTACCCACTCCTTCCCATATACTTTAAATCATTTCTGAATTACCTATAATACCTGCTATAATGTAAATGTTATAATAGTTTTGGGTTTTGGAACTGTCTGGATATTTTTTCTGAATATTTCCAATTTGCCTTTGGTTGAATTCACAGATCCAGAACTTGTGGATATGGAGAGCTAACTGTACTCCTGACTTTTCATAAGAAAATAGAAAAGCCAGAAAGGCAATAACATTTAAACCCATAATTTTGGTTTATAATACTTTAAATATATAAATAACATTTACTTCCCATAACTTTATTATACAATACTCCAAATATTTTCATCATTATTTTAATAGACCATCAACTGGATAAATAAATGTTGTTCAGCCATGATTTAGTACAAATTCGCCTTTAAAACCATCTGAACCTAAAAGTATTTGAAAGTGGTTAGAAAGGTAGAGGGACTGAACTACTGATCATATTTATTTAATGGCTATTGAACTACTCGAGTTTTCTGTTCTTCTGGAGTCAATTTTAATAGCTCAGATTTGTAATTTTTTCCATTTTATCTAAGTTTTTTAAATGCATAGGCATAAATTTGTCAGCATTCTACTCAGATGACTTTAATTATTCTTGTTTCTGTAGTTATGGCTCCTTATTCTATTATTTGTCTTTTGCTCTTTCTTTCTGGTTTAATATTCTAAAGTTTAGCTATTCCACTGATTTTCTTCAAAGAATCAGCTTTTGGATTTGTTCAAGCTCTCCATCATTATTTTAGCAATTTCTATCCTTTCTTTCTATTATTTCTTTCTTTTCATGTTTGGAATTAATATACCATTTCATTTCCAACTTCTTGAGGATTATTCCGTCTTTTCTGTGTTTCATGATTGTTTTAAACAAATACATTTAAGCATAGAAATTTACGTCTAACACCACCTTAACTACATCCCATAATTTTGTTATATAATACTTATGAATGAAATATTTTCATTATGATTTTTCACATAAACCACGAATTCATTTTGAGGACAGTGCAAAATAGTTAAAGATATTGTGATTTACAATAAATACATATTTCAGTCTCCCGGTCACAGTTCATAGCTCACAGCTCCCAAACTCTTGTAATTTCCTGAGAAATAAAAGCAATGGGAGCATCCTTTGTTATATTTGTTCTCAGTTCCTGAAATGGCTTCAGAGCCATAAAGGCGAAATAGGAGTCTTGTTATTCACAAGCCCATTTTCACCAGAATTGGGTTTATGTTAATGAGGTGGCTTTTGGAAATCCCCTTTATGAACTGCTTCACCTGCATTTCACAAATTTTTATATTTTTTAATGTTAATCATTTCAAAATATTTCCTTATTTCTTTTATGATCTCTTTTCTCATGCATGAATTATTTAGTAATATGTTGTCCAGTTTCCAATATGCGGGTTTCCAAGCATCTTTCATTACTAACTTCTAACTTAATTCTTTTGCTAGAAAAGAATACACCCTGTATGCTTTCAAAGTCTTGTGATCTAACATATGGCCTGTCTCAATGAACGTTCCATGTGCACATGGAGATAATGTGGACTCTGCTGTTGTAGGTTGTAAGTTTAAGTCAAGTTGGCTGAAAAGCTGTACACTTTTTTAATTTTCCTTGCTCATTTTCTGCCTACTTGTTTCCTGAATTACTGAGACAAGGGTGTTACAATATGCAATTATAATTGTGGATTTCTCTGTTTCTCTTTTGGTTCTTCCAGGTTTTGCTTCTTTTTTTTCTTTTGTGCAGATGGATATCCAACTGCTCCAGCACCATTTGTTGAAAACACTATTATCATTTCTCTACTGAATGGTTTCTTTAATCTTTGTCAGAAATCAATTGACCATATATGTGCATGTCTGTTTCTGGACTCCATTCTGTCCCGTTGATCTATTTGTCTACCTTGGTACCAATGCTAACTCTCTTATTTACTATAACACTATAATAAGTCTTAACATCAGGTAGCATAAGTCCTCCAATTTTGTTCTTTCTTAGAGTTGTTCTAACTGTGGTCCTTTGCATTTCAATGTGAATTTTACAACAGACTACTCAATCTCTACCAAAAAAAAAAAGCCTTCTGGAATTTTGTTGGAATTGCTTTTAATGTACGGATCAACTTGGGGATAACTAAAATTTTTATAATAGTCAGTCATATGATCCATGAACATGGTATCTCTCTCCATTTATTAGATCATGTTTAATTTTTATAGCAAAATTTTGTAGGTTTGAATATCAAGGTCTTACACACATTTTGTCAAATATATTCCTAAGTATTTAATTTTCAATAATGTTGAGTCATTTCATCTTTTAATTTGTTTGTGCTAGTATATAGAAATAAAATTAATTTTTATATATTGATATGTATCTTACAACCTAGCTAAACTCACTTATAGTTCTAGAACTTTTTTTGATGTTATGAATTTTTTTACTTAAATGATTGTATTATATGGGATTAAAGATAGTTTTACTTCTTTCTTTCCAATCTAGATATCATTTATTTCTTTTTCCTGATTTATGGCACTGTCTGAAACCCTCAGTACCATATTGAATAGATGTGGTGAGCACAAACATCGTTGTCTTGCTCCTGAGCTTAAAGGGAAAACATTCAATCTTTTACTATTATATTGGATGTTAGCTGTAGGTAGCTTTTTTGTAGATACCTGCAATAGGCAGAATTTCTAAAATTGCTCCCCCAAAATATTCCAACTACTCCCTTGAAAGACTGACAAATGGCCAGATCATATATGAAAAAATAGCTCTCTGACTCACAGTCTCCACAGAAGCCAGCTCACAAGAGTCAACACTTGATCAGTAACTGCTAGGTTCCCTAATTTTTGCTCCCACTTCCAACTTAGGAACAAAAAGAGAAAGTCAAATATATGACATGGAGCAATCACATAGGATGTTCTGCTTACAAGTAGCCCACCTCTAGCTTCTGCATGTCAAAAACCTTCAGTAAGAGCACAGGTTAAGCCTTTCCTTTTCCCATCCTTTCCTGACATTGAGTCTGAGATCTTGCTCCTGTGATTATGTTATATGCCACAGCGGGTTTCCCCTGTGGCTCAGTGGTAAAGAATCCTCCTGCCAAGCAGGAGACACAGGTACAATTCTTGGGTTGGAAAGATACCCTGGAGAAGGAAATGGCTACCCACTCCAGTATTCTTGCCTGGAGAATGTATGGACAGAGGAACCTGGAGGGCTACAGTCCACAGGGTCGCAAAGAGTTGGACACGACTAAAAGCAACTGAGCACGTGCCTGTATGGTGCAGTTGACAGTAAGAGGGAAATTATCTGGATGGGCCTTACCTAATCATCAGTTCAGTTCAGTCACTCAGTCGTGTCCGACTCTTTGCAACCCCATGAATTGCAGCACACCAGGCNTCTTCTGCTTCTGTTAGGTCCATACTATCTCTGTCCTTTATCGAGCCCATCTTTGCATGAAATGTTCCCTTGGTATCTCTAATTTTCTTGACGAGATCTCTAGTCTTTCCCATTCTGTTGTTTTCCTCTATTTCTTTGCATTGATCGCTGAATAAGGCTTTCGTATCTCTTCTTGCTATTCTTTGGAACTCTGCATTCAGATGCTTATATCTTGAGAGAACTTTAGGGCCAAAATGAGACACTTCACTCAGGAAGATATAGAGACAACAAATAAATCTATGAAAAGATGCTCCACATCATATGTCAATCAGGGAAATGCAAATTCAAACAGCAATAACATACCACTACACAATTATTGGAATGGTCAGAATTCAGAACCACACCAAATGCTCACAACAATATGAACTAACAGGAATTCTCATTCATTGCTGGTGGGAATAAAAATGGTTCAGCCACTTTGGAAGACAGTTTGGCAGTTTCTGACAAAACTAAACTCACTTTTGCCCTAGCATTCAGCAGTCATGATTCTTGGTATTTATCCAAAGGAGCTGAAAACATGCTCACGCCAAAGCCTCTACACATGGATATTTGCAGTGGTGGTGTTCCATTGTGTCTGACTCTGAGGCCCCATGGACTGTAGTCCAACAAGTTCCTCTGCCTTTGGAATTTTCCAGGCAAGAATACTGGAGTGGGGTGCTATTTCCTACTCCTGAGAATCTTCCTGAACCAGAGATTAAACCTGCCTCTCTCTCCTACACTGGCAGATGGATTCTTTACTACTAGCCCCACCTGGGAAGCCAACATGGATGTTTATAGTAGCTTTATTCATAATTGACAAAATTTGGAACCTACTAAGCAGTCCTCCAGTAAATCAACTGTAGTTCATCCAGACAGTGGAATATTCTTCAGCACTAAAGAGAAATGAGCTATAAAACCATGAAAAGACATAGAGAAAGCTCAAATGGGTATCACTAAGTGAAAGTAGCCAGTCTGAAAAGACTACTTGTTGCATGATTCCAACTATATGACATTCTTGGGAAGGCAAAACTATGGAGACAGGAAAAAGATCAGTGGTTGCCAAGGGTTAAGGTGAGGGGTGGGATGAACAGGCAGAGCACAGAAGATTTTTAGGGCATGAAAATACTCTGCATGATACTATCATAACAGATTCGTATTACTGGACATTTGCCCAAACCCATAGAATGTAATAAAATACCAAGAATGAATGTAAGGTAAACAGTGAACTTAAGATGCTGATGATGTCAGAGTACATTCATCAATTGTAACAAGCTGTTGATAATGGTAGAGACTGTTGAGAGGGAATACTCTGGTAAGGGAAGTTGATGGGTGCAGGAAGTTTCTACCCATGGTAGGATAGGCGATACATGGGAAGTCTCTGTACTTTCCTCTCAATTTTTCTGTGAAACCAAAACTGCTTTAAAAAAAATCTAAGAGAAAAAAATAAGAGGCCTTTTTCTAATTAATAAAAAAAAAGACAGGCAGAGTCAAAATGTGAGAACGAGACACATCATTGTTGCTCTGAATATGGAGGGGACCATGTGAGAAGAAATGTGGGTCTCAGGAAACTGAGGGCAGAGCCTGGGTACCAGTCAGCAAGGAAATGCAGACCTTAGACCTTCAGCCTACAACCTAGAACCAGGTTCTGCCAACAACACGAACGAGCTCACAAATAGGTTCTTTGGCATGCCTCCAGAGCCTGGCCAGCCACTCCAGTGTTCTTGCCTGGAGAATCCCAGGGACAGGGGAGCATCGTGGGCTACCGTCTATGGGGTCGCACAGAGTCGGGCACGACTGAAGCAACTTAGCAGCAGCAGCAATAGCAGGCATGCCTCCAGAGCCCAGCCAACACCAAACTGTGAGATCCTGGGCTTCCCTGGTGGCTTGGTGATGAAGAGCCCACCTAACAATGCAAGAGACATGGGTTTGATCCCTGATCAAAGAAGATCCCACATGCCACAGAGCAACGAGGCCCATGCACTGCAAGTACTGAGCCTGTGCTCTAGAGCCCACTGCAGCCCACGCGCCCTGAAGCCCACGCTGCACAACAAGAGAAGTCACCGCAGTGAGAAGCCTGAGCACCACAATGCGAGAAAGCCTGCTCACAGCAGTGAAGACCCCGTACAACCAAAAATTACAAGTAAATAAACAAAATCGCTTTTTAAAAGGAGCAAAATTTATTTTTTTAAAAAGTGAGATCCTAAGCAGAGGGAAGAAGTCCAGCCCATACTGATTTCTGTGTTCAGCATTCTTTTAAAAGATTTTAGAAGGAGGGTCTTTCCCTGACAGTCCAGTGGTCAAGACTCTGCGCTTCCAGTGCAAGGAAGGGGCTAGGGTTCGATCCTGGTAGGGGAACTAACCTCCTACATCCCACAAGCTTCCGGGTTCAGCCAAAAAAAAATGGCTTAGAAATGAGAACAAATGTCTTTTATATTTGCTCACTCATTTAATATTCTTAGCACTCTTCATTTTTTTTTAATATACATTTGAGTCTCATGTCCTTTTCCTTCAGCCTGAGGAAATGCCTTTAACAATTTTCTGTGGTGCTAGTCTACTGGCAATGAATGATCTCAGCTTGTTTTTATGAAAAATGTCTTTATTTCACTCTACTTTTTTTTTAATTTCACTCTACTTTTAAAGAACCTTTTTTTCACTACATATAGAATTCTAGGATAGAATTTTTTTTTAATTTTAGCACATTAGATGTTACTCCTTCATCTTCTGGCTTGTACTGCTTCTGACAAAAATTCTGGAGTAAATCTCCTTTTTGTTCTCTTGAATATGATGTGTCTTTTTTTTCCCTCTAAGTCTCTAAAATTTTCCTCTTTTGCACTGGTTTTTATCAGTTAGATTATGATGTGCTTTGATGTGGTATTTACTTGTGCCTCTTCGTGTTCATTGAACTTCTGGCAGAAAGGCAAGTCTGGTACTAGGGTGGCACAGTGCTAAAAAAGTCCACCTGCCCATGTACCAGACACAAGAGACACGATTCAATCCCTGGGTAAGGAAGAACCCCTAGAGAAGGAAATGGCAACCCACTCCTGATTCCTGCCTGGAGAATCCCATGGCCAGAGGACAAGGAGTGGCTCAGAGTCAGTCACAACTAAGCGTGCACGCAAGCACACATGCATAGGAAAGAATCATTGGAGAAGAGTACACTGAAACCACAACAAAAAGGAGGAAGACAGGGAGGCTAGTGGTGGTCAAGGTCTCTGGAAGGCAGAGCTTTGTGCACACATGTCCTCGGGGAGGAGGAGAGAAAAGGGTTGGGGGCCTTACAAAGAGAGACAGCAGCTGTTTGGCTGATGTGCAGTCAGAGTGTGAAAGCTGGAATTATCTCAAGGACTGCCTAGTCTAAAGTTCCATTGTATAAATGAAGAAACTTCAGCGTCAGGGTCTGTGACTTGCTCAAGGCCATAGTTTCTGTGAGTGGCAGAATCAAATGCAGCCCCTCAGTTTCCATCTCTCCCAGTTTCTTTCCTCACTTGCAGCCCTATTTCAGGATGCTTTGTAGATTCCTTCTCCACGCGTGTCTTCCATATTCCAAATATTTATTGCTCTTATTTGTGCACTAAGCCAAAAGGAAGGGGTAGCTCCACTTAGGCCTGAATATGTAAGCTACTTCAGGATGGACAAATAAGAGAGAGAAGGGTGATCTGAATCTGAGGGAAGGACCAGAGGAGAGTCACAAATGACCCATTCTTCTGGAAGCAGAAAACTAAATCAGCTAGAGCAAAGGATTTTGTCCACGAAGGTTGAAAATTAGGCTGCCAGATTATAGAGAGCTTTGAATGCCATAGAGAGGAATTTAGGGATTCTCTCTGCTTTCATTTATTCATCAATTTATTTTTTTAAGTGTTCCGAATGCTCACTCTGTGCTGTCTCTTCTCTTGAGACTCTATTGGGAGCCAAAAAATGAAAAAGGCAAATACCAAGAAGCACACAGAATAGTATCAGGTCCTTTGAAACACAGTAGGTAAATCTACATTTGAATACTGATCCTAAGAGACTGTGCGTACATCCGTGCTCAGTCGCTGCAGTCGTGTCCAGCTCTCTGCGAGCCCCTGGACCGTAGCCCTCCAGGCTTCTCTGTCTGTGGGATTCTCCAGTGAGAAAACTGGAGTGGTTTTCCATGCCCTCCTCCAAGGACTCTTCCTGACCCAGGGATCCAACCTGTGTCTCTTGCATCTCTTGCATTACTGGTGGATTCCCCTAGGGAAGTCTCCCTAAGGGACTATACTTACCTGAAAATATAGGTATTGTCTTTGTTCTCCTGACATGGGTATATACATGGCCAGCTATGTATTAAATTCAGGGCACGGCAGAGCAGAAAGACCCCTGGATTTGGATTCAGAAGATTTTGGTCCTGATTCTGTTTCACTTTACTTCCTAAGCCTTTGTCTCCTCCTCTGCAAAACAGAGAGTGAATTTCCCTGGTGTCCAGTGGTTAAAGTTCTGTGCTTCCAATGCAGGGCATGCACAGGTTTGATCTCTGGTTGGGGAACTAAGATATTGCATGCTGCATACAGCCAAAAAATTAAGAAGAGTGAAGGAGGGTGAGAGAGAGGAAAAAAAAAAAAGGAAGGAAGAAGAAGGGGAAAAGAGACCAGCAATTTCTCTTTTGATTTAAATCCTAAAGCTGCCTTCTCTTGAACGGAGTAAGACTCATTTAATTTATTCAGAGGCCCTTATTAAGTGACGTCATGCAAAGCACAGTTCCAGTGGCCAGGATACAATTGGAAGAAGATAACAGCCCAGCTTCAAAGCATCCCATTCCAGGATCTCATATGCATTAAAATACAGTGAAGATAGCAGCCCAACCTCAAAGCATCCCGCTCTGGGATCTCTTAAACATTAAAATCCGGTGAACATGAGTGGATGGAGAAGCAAGGACACATCTGCTGAGGTCACCCAGCCTCCCCACCCTGAATCACTCAAACCTATCCAGCGTCTTTTTCCATAATAGGTGGACTCAGGGCCTCCATCCGTCACTTCACAGAGTGCCGAATCCCTTGAGAGAAGAGACCTGCGGACAAATCACGGCACAAGGGTATCACATGGCACGTGGTGAGGGCAGGGAGCTTGCTGGAGTTCCTGGGGAAGCCCACCGCTCTCTGTAAGGAATATAAAGCAAAGGATTTTAGACTGACATTTTTGAGCCCCAGGCTGACAAGCAGAGCTTCTGTAGCCTAGAGGGAAGTGGTATAAGTGTGCTCAGGCTGCCACAACAAAACACACTGTCTGCAGGCTGGAAGTCCAAGATCACGGTGTTGGCAAGGTTGATTTCCCCCAAGGTCTCCCTCCTTGGCTTGCAGACAGCCACCCTCTAACTGATTCTCACACCGCCTTTCCTCAGAGCGCATGCATCTCTGGTGTCTCTTCTGTATCCAATGGCCTCTTCTTATAGAGGCAGCGGGTTGCTTGGATTAGGGCCCACGCTAGTGCGCTCCTTTTAACTTTAGTCAGTCACGCAGTTCAGTTACTCAGTTGTGTCCAACTCTGAGCAACCCCGTGGACTGCAGCACACCAGGCTTCCCTGTCCATCACCAAGTCCCAGAGTTTGCTCAAACTCATATCCATCAACCATCTCATCCTCTGTCGTCCCCTTCTCTTCCCATCTTCCATCTTTCCCAGCATCAGAGTCTTTTCCAGTGAGTCAGATCTTCTCATCAGGGGGCCAAAATACTGGAGTTTCAGCTTCAGCGTCAGTCCTTCCAATGAATATTCAGTACTGATTTCCTTTAGGATTGACTGGTTTGAGCTCTTTGCAATCCAAGGGACTCTCAAGAGTCTTCTCCAATACCACAGTTCAAAAGCATCAATTCTTCAGTGCTCAGTTTTTTTAATAGACCAACTCTCACATCCATACATGACTACTAGAAAAGCCATAGATTTGACTAGATGGACCTTTGTCAGCAAAGTAATGTCTCTGCTTTTTAACAGGCTGTCTAGGTTGGTCATAGCTTTTCTTCCAAGGAGCAAGCCTCTTTTAATTTCATGGCTGCAGTCACCATGTGCAGTGATGTTGGAGCCCAGAAAAATAGCCTGTTACTGTTTCCATTGTTTTCCCATCTATTTGCCATGAAGTGATGGGACCGGATGCCATGATCTTAGTTTTCTGAATGTTGAGTTTTAAGCCAACTCTCCTCCTTCACTTTCATCAAGGGGCTCTTCAGTTCTTTGCTTTCAGCCATAAAGGTTGTCCTTTTAACTTAATCACCTCTTTATGTGATTCTTCCAGTTGGTGCAGGAAGGAGAACCCCTTCCAGGGCCCAACAGAGGGCTTTTGTCTGACACTCGGAAATGAATTGTCTGAGGAGACACACATACTAACAAAGTAGGAGACTTTATTGGGAAGGCGTGCCTGGGCAGAGAGCAGGAGGCTAAGGGAACCCAGGAGGACTGTTCTGCCATGCGGCTCCCAGTCCTGGGCTTTATGGTGATGGGGTTAGTTTCTGGGTTGTCTCCGGCCAATCATTCTGACTCAGGATCCTTCCTGGTGCCAAGCGCATTGCTCAGCCAAGATGGATTCCAGTGAGGAAGATTCTGGGAAGTTGATAGGACATATAGACTGGAAACTCCACTCTCTTTTGGACCTTTCCTGAATTTTCCCCATTGGTGGTAGCTTGTTAGTTCCGCTTTCCTTACCAGGACCTCCTGTTGTAAGATAACTAGCGCAAGTGGCTACTATGTTGCCTGTCCAGCAGGGGAGGTTTCAGTCAGTGTTTCCGCTATCATTTAAAGGCTCTGCCTCCAAGGTACACAGTCATATTCTGAACTCCTGGAGGTTAGGACTTCAACAGACAAATTTGATGCATGGTGGGAGAACCACAAGTCAACCTATAACAGAAGTCAGGTCTGGGTCTCACTACTTAGCACACTGAGATCAAGGTCAAGGATGAGGACAGCTTTCCTCTGAGAGGAAAGCACTCTCCATGCACCAAGGCACCAAAAGACAAAAAAAAAGTTTTTTTTTAAAAAAAAAAAGGAAGCCAGCAGCTTCCGGGGCAGGCACTGTTGCACAGAATGTGTGAACATGGTCCTCTTCCAAAATTAGAGAGCTCTGCCCGATCGTGTGGCTCAAAATACTGCCTGTTGATGCTGTTGTCAGCTTTTCTCAGGCCTCCTCCTTGACATCTCTTAACCCTTTGGTGAGCACCCTAAGGACAGAGGCATTGAATTCTGCCCTCCTGGGCTCTGGCCTGCGCGATCTTCTCTCCTTGTCTGATCTCATTTTCAATGCTGGCCATTACTCCCAAGAGAAAGGCGGGGGGACTGGTACACCGAAGGAGAAATTATTTCAAAGAAAGCCCGTTGCCATGGGAACCAGTTGTCAAATGCTTTTCTGCGCGGGAGGTGTCAAGAGTGGGGCCACAGCCTTCCCTCAGCACTGCCCGCTTTTCATTTTAATTTGTGCCGAGAGCAATGAATGATGGCAGAGGGGGGATGGGCAGGAAAGCACTAGTCTGTCAGAAATTCACTGACAGTGAGCTGGGGGCTTAAGCTATGGCCTGTTTTGATGGAGCCTTCGAATCGCAGTGCTTAGGAGTGGGCTGGGGGCTGTGCTGCAGCCGTGGTGAGGAAGCAGTGGGAAGCCACCTTAGATGGATCAGAATGTGCTCCCAAGACTTTTACTCTGTGTTCAGCCTCAGGCTGGGCTCTGTTGGGGGTTTCTGAGGAAGTCAGATTAGTCTGGAGCTTTCGAGCATCGCAGCTGCCCTGGGGAAGTGGAACCCAGACAGAGAAAGAGAAATGACAGAAGCTAATGCATGATACTGGCAAGTGCTGCCTCTGTGAAGACGCTCCATCTCCATATGCAGTGCTGCCCGGAGCGGGTGTTGTGGACTTTGAGGACTGCAGGGCTACACAACACCCATACCGCTGAAGGGCTGTTTCCCTTTCTTCAGGCTGCCCCCAGGGCTTAGTGGTAAAGAATCCTCCTGCAGTGTAGGAAAAGTGGGTTTGATCTCTGGATTGGGAAGAGCCCCTGGAGAAGGGAATGGCAACCCACTCTAGTATTCTTGCCTGAGAAATCTCATGGATGTAGGAGCCTGGCGGGCTACAATCCATGGGGTTGCAAAGAGTCAGCCACAACTGAGTGCACACACACACACACACACACACCAACCAGTTTCCATCCTGAAGCTATTTAGGGGCCCTGATATGAGTCACCTTGTTAGCATAAACTAAGGTATGGTTAGAAGGGATTCATTATAGGGACTTTCCTGGTGGTCCAGCGGTTAAGACTCCCAGCTTCCACTACAGGGAGTACAGGTTCAATCCCTGGTTGGGAAACTAAGACTCACATGCCGCCTGCCCAAAAAAGAAAAAAGAGGGGACTCATTATCGACAAGAAAAGATGCTCCCATCATCTGGAAAGTTCAAGGTATTTTTTTCTTGTTCTTTTTTTTGGTTATACCACTAAGCTTGTGGGATCTTAGTTTCCTGACCAGGGACTGAACTTGGGCCCTCACCCTTAGCAGTGAAAGCATAGAGTCCTAACCACTCTGGAAAATTTTCTGGAAAGTCCACAGAGCTTCAAAGCTCTGTGCCAGGAACTGAGGACAAAGACCATGGCCTTTTCATTGCTTTTGTGTTTGTTGTGGTTGTTGTTTTAGTATCCCACAGGGACCTGTGAAGGCGAGTAAACCCAGGGACCCATCATGCAGCCCCTGAGCTGTGTTCCCAGGGCCCAGTGGGAGCTAAACTAGGGCCCACCCCACCCAGCTGTTGTCACAACAACCCACATCCCAAGATGGTGCTTCTCTGAAACCCCTCAAACCTAATCTGGCCTCAGCTGATCCCCATCCAATCTCCTGCTTCGCTCAGCCTTCCGACCTGCTGCCTCCCCTAGGCACAGAGACCCTCAGTGCAAAATGTGAATTTGTCTCCTCCGTCCGAGCTCAGGGCTCTCAGACTGACTTTGTGACTTTCTGGTCACAAGCCACCTCTGTGAAGTTCAGACTCCCTCCCCTAGCCTCTGCCCTTGGATGCTCAATATGAACCTAGTCTCTTTGTGCTTGTTTTTTTGTCTGTTTTTAATTACTTTTTCTTGGAGTACAGTTGGTTTACAATGTTGTGTTAGCTGCTATTTACAGCAAAGTGAATCAGCTATTCGTACACCTATTTGTTGTTGTTGTTTAGTCGCTAAATTGTATATGACTCTTTTGTGACACCACGAACTGTAACCTGCCAGGCTCCTCTGTCCATGGGATTCTCCAGGCAAGAATACTGGAGTGGGTTGCCATTTCCTCCTCCAGGGGACCTTCCTGACCCAGGGATCGACTCTGAGAACCCTGCATTGCAGGTGGATTCTTTACCGCTGAGCCACCAGGGAAGGTCATTACATATACGTACATCCCCTCTTTTTTTGGATTTCCTTCCTATTTAGGTTACCACAGAGCATTGAGTAGAGTTCTCTGGGCTATAAAGTCGGTTCTCTAAAATAAAATAAAATAAAGTCGGTTCTCATTAGTTATCTATTTTATGCTGAGTATTTATAGTGTATATATGTCAATCCCAGTCTCCTGATTCCTCCCCCTCCTACTTCCCCTCCTTGTGAAGCCAATCCCTTTAAATGGTTTCCACATCAGAAGCAATCTTGCCCTGTTTCAGCATCCTCCTTCCTTCCCATCAAGTTGGCTGTCTCCTCAGGCATACGCCCTCGGCTGGCTATCTCAAGCCAGTAATGTGGTATCAGAGAAAAGGACAAGTCTACAAACCGGTCCCAGCTCCTGTATGTTTCCAGGGGCCCCAGGCTTGTTGCAGGTCCCACTGACAACTTCATCTACTTGCATTTACCAGGAACTGGGAGATTTTAATAAGGGGAGCAAAAAAAGCAAACATCTAATTTTGGAACTTCAGGCGCTCCAACAGCTGGTGAGGGGAGATATTTGGGGTCAGAAGAAGTAGCTCAGATCACACGTCCCAGGAGGCTGCCTGCACTGCCTCCTCAGACAGCCAGCCCCATCCAAACACCACACCCTTTTAGAAGCCAGGAGCGATGCTCAACATAGCATGTGCTTTCACTTAAAGTAATGACTTTATAAATGTTGACTTGAAGGCCTTATAATACATAGAGATACAATACAAAGAGAAGTGAACATAAATGATCACTGCAATTAACTTGCAAGAGAAGAGAACTCTGGATTTTCCTGGTGGTCCAGGTATTAAGAAGTTGCCTGCCAATGCAGGGGACATGGGTTTGATCCCTGGTCCGGGAAGATTCCACACACCTCAGGGCAACTAAGCCTGTGCACTGCAACAACTGAGCCCAAGTGCCCTAGAGCCCATGCTCTTCAGCAGAAAAAGCCACAGCAATGGGAAGCCCACGCACTGCAACTAGAGAAAGCCCACCCACAGCAATGAAGCCTCAGCACAGCCAAAAATAAATAAATACAATTAATTTTAAAAAGAGAGAGGAGAACTTCAACGGGCTTCTGCTGGGTGGACCTCTCTTCTTTTTTTAAATTTTATTTATTTGTTTGGTGGCTGTGCTGAGTGTTTGTTACTGGGCAGGCTTTTCTCTAGTTGTGGCAAGTGGGGGCTACTCTCTAGTTGCAGTGCCTTGGCATCTCATTGCAGTGGCTTCTCTTGTGGAGCATGGGTTCTGGGGCTCACAGGCTTCGGTAGTTGCATCACATGGGCTCAGCAGTTGCAGCTCCTGGGTTGTAGACCACAGGCTCAGGAGTTGTGGTGCATAGACTCAGCTGCCCTGCAGTATGTGGGGTCTTACCAGATCAGAGGTCAAACCTGCATCTCCTGCATTGCAGGTCTATTCTTTACCACTGAGCCACCAGAGAAACCCTGGACCTGTCTTCTTAACATAACTTTTCCCCACTTATTTAATTTCTTCAAGTTTCCTCAGAGGGACCCCATGCATTTCTCATCCTCTTACAACAAAACAGAGCAGAGAGGAATGGGGGTGGGAAGTGGTGAGTTCTAAGCTGCAGAAAGCAGTCTACCCATGGGACCAGCCAGAGGCTGGGGGAAACCACTCTGCTTTAGGGTCCAGTAAGAGGAAAGTTTGAGTGAACTCCGGGAGTTGGTGATGGACAGGGAGGCCTGGCGTGCTGCGATTCATGGGGTCGCAAAGAGTTGGACACGACTGAGCGACTGAACTGAACTGAAAAGGAAAGTACAGTTTGGCAAGCCGTGTGGGCTCTTAGATAGCTGCTTTTTCCAGTGGCAGGCCAGGCAAACAGTAGGCAGTAAGTGGTGCAGGGTAGGGGTTGAGGGTGGAATTCTAAAAAGTAGAAAGGAAGAGACTGATATTTCTTTAACTCTTTCCATATAACAAACACTATGCCAAGAACTTTGCAATATTATTTCATTTAACCTTATGGCAATCTCTACCAGATGTGAATGGCACATATATAATGGAACATTGCTCAGCCATAAAAAAGAATGAAATAATGTCATTTGCAGCAATATGAATGGACCTAGAGATTATCACACTAAGTTAAGTAAATCAGAATGAGAAAGACAAATGCCATATGATACGACTTTTAGGTTGAATCTAAAATATGATACAAATAAACTTATCTGCAAAACAGAAACAGACTCAGAGACATAGAGAACAGACTTGTTGTTGCCAAGGGGGAGAGGAGGTGGGAGAGGGATGGATCGCTGGTTTGGGGTTAGCAGATGCGAGCTCTTACATATAGGATGGATAAACAAGGTCCTACTTCATAGCATAGAATTCAATATCCTCTGATAAACCGTAATGGGAAAGAATATGAATATGGTCTTCCCAAGTTGCTCAGATCTGAAGAATCTGCCTACAATGCAGGAGACTCGGGTTCAATCCCTGGGTTGGGAAGATGCCCTGGAGAAGGCAACAGCAACTCACTCCATTATTCCTGCCTGGGAAATCCTATCGACAAAGAGGCCTGGCAGGAGTCGCAAAAGAGTTGGACACGACTTAGCGACTAAACACCAACAAACAAGCTGTAATCCTTTAGCATTCCTTGTGTCCCCAGCTGGTGGTGCAGTACCTGGCTCCACCAGGGGTAGGCGCATCACAAATGGTGGAACGTATGAATGAATGGATGAAAGAGTCCTTAATTAAGGGGCAGCACTGAGAGTCCCTCGGACTGCAAGGAGATCCAACCAGTCCATTCTGAAGGAGATCGGCCCTGGGATTTCTTTGGAAGGAATGATGCTAAAGCTGAAGCTCCAGTACTTTGGCCACCCCATGCAAAGAGCTGACTCACTAGAAAAGACTTTGATGCTGGGAGGGATTGGGGGCAGGAGGAGAAGGGGATAACAGAGGATGAGATGGCTGGATAGCATCACTGACTTGACGGGCATGAGTCGGAGTGAACTCCCGGAGTTGGTGATGGACAGGGAGGCCTGGCGTGCTGCAGTTCATGGGGTTGCAAAGAGTCGGACACGACTGAGCGACTTAGCTGAACTGAACTGAACTGAACTGCAGAGACTACTTATTCACGCAGTGACTGAGTAGAGGAGTATCAAGGGGAAGCTAGAGTTCCCCCAAACCCCTGCAGGAACTTCAGCATCTCCTTGGTAGAATTCTCTCCTAGGACTTCTTGTACTTCTGAGTGAGTTTGACCACTCAGTTTTTTTAAACTCACACACTTGGTTTATTAAATAAACACATGGTTTATTTTTTCTTACAAATGGAAGGCTGAATTGACTCAGGTTTTCATTTCACTTGCTTTCTGTATGTCTGGTGGGAGGGGCTGTACACAGCTTTAGAGAAGGTGGAAAGAAAGTTCTGAGCTTCTCAGAAGCAACCAGCCAATTGTTTACCCAAGGCCACAAAGCTTGGAATCCTAGCATCCTCCTTTGGAGGTGTTGCCATGGAAACCATGCTTGGGCTATGCTTACAGAAGGGCAAATTCTAGCACACTCAGCCTTGGCTCCTGAAAGAATATAGTGCCAGAGGTAGGAACCTGCAGACAAGTCATCAGAAAGAAGCAGCAGAAAGACTGCTTCTCTACAATGAGAACATACATCTTCCTCTTTCCTCCTCTCGCCCCTGCTTCCCCAGGCATCCCAGTGGGAAACGTGCCAGCCCTTTAATGACGTGAAGCACAGACCTCCCCTGGCCTGAGTGATGGATTTAACAGGCATTTGCCTTGAAAGGCTGTAATGTTAATTGCACCCTGTCATGTCAGCAGAGGAAATGAGACAAGGTGGAAGGGCCAAGAAGGCATTTTGCACAGGGCAATGACTTTGATGCACTGTGCCATGTGGATGGATGGTGATCGGGAATAACCAGGGCAAGAAAGAAATGATGCTGCTTCCCTGGACAAGGAGACAATGTCCATCCCGGCCATCCCCCACACTTCTGGTTAGTTGTAAAGGCAGAAGCCACTGGAGTTGACCCCTTTGTGTTTTTTTTTTTTTTTAACTTTTTTTTTTATATTGGAGTATAGTCAAGTAACAATGTTGTGATAGTTCCAGGTGGACAGTAAAGGGACTCAGCCACACATATACATGTATCCATTCTCTCCCAACCCCACCCCCCCATCTAGGCTGCCACATAACGTTGAGCAGAGTTCCCTGTGCTATACAGGAGGACCTTGTTGGTTATCCATTTTAAATATAGCAGTGACACCTTTGCTTCTAATGCCATCTCCTTATCCGCTTCCATGCCACCTACTAGGTGTGAGACCTAGGGACATTGCCTGATCTAAGTCTCTGTTTCCTTCTATAACATCTGCTGCATAAGGAACTTGAAATTTAGAAAGGTAGTGATATGCGGGCGCATGTGTATGTGTGCTAAGTCGCTTTAGTCATGTCTGACTCTTTGTGACCCTATGGACTGTAGCTTGCCAGGCTCCTCTGTCCATGGGATTCTCCAGGCAAGAATACTGGAGTAGGTTGCCATGCCCTCCTCCAGAAGATCTTCCTGACCCAGGGATCGAACCCCCATCTCTTATATCTCCTGCATGGCAGGCAGATTCTTTACCACCAGTGCCTCCTGGGAAGCCTGAGATACGGGTGGTCCTCACCATACCTCTATGTCTGTTTACACAGCACATGCTCAAGCATAAATTAGAATCTATTGGCAGGATGCAGGGCTGTCTCATAGGACATCAGGAGGAAACACACCCAGGTCCCTTAAGGGCCTGGATCCAGAACTGGGACCAAATGGCCTCTTGTCTCTTGCATTTGACCCTCTCTCTGCTCATCAGCTTGCCCTACCTCTCTGTGTGCAGGGGAGATAGTCATGCTAGCACCAACTCCATGTAGGCTTCCAACTGGTAAGCTCCATAGGAACCAGAAGTGTCTCTGCACCAGTCCCCTGTTCCAGGAAGATGGCCTCATTCACCCACACTCATCAGAGGTCTCCCCTACAGTCAAAGGCCTAGGGTCACCCCTCTCCTTTTGGCAGCAGGAGGACAGGGGGCGGGGGGAATCTCAGACAAGGACTCACTGAAGGTACCTGAAGTATTCTTCAAGTCTCCCTCAGTGGGATTCTCCCAAAATCTTTGGGCAGATGACTCAACAGGAGGTTGCGGTCCAGACTTTCTCCTAATAAAGATCCCGGCCTTGATAAGACAGCAAGCTCCTGGGAGAAACAGAGGGGCCCCATCTGCGCCTATCACGTGGCCACATCATCCATGTGCAAAAAGAGGCAGACAAAGCTGAACTCGGGAACTTCCTTCCTGCTAGTCTATTATAGGGTATAGAAATCCAGATCCAGATTTTAGCATCTGGAATACTGAGAACTTCCCTGACACTCTAAGGAAATGGTGATGATGTAAAATACAAGCTGACATCAAGTATTTCAGACAGAGTCATATGCTGGGAGAAAGAAACATTATTTTATTATACTGGATCTTTTCCCAGAAAGTTAAAAACCATTCTCCATTGCTGAGTTTAATAAGATTCATCTTTTTTAGAGTCACTTGCATTTTCAGGCAATTGTTTTAAAATAATTTTGTTTATTTATTTATGGCTCCGCTAGGTCTTCGTTGCAGAGCACGGGCTCCAGGGCACGTGGGCTTCGGTAGTTGCAGAGCATAGACTCAGTAGCTGCAGTTCCCGCACCCTAGAGCACAGGCTCAATAGTCGTGGCACACGGGCTTAGTTGCTCCTCGGCACGTGGGATCTTCCTGGATCAGGGATTGAACCTATGTCTTCTGCACTGACAGGCAGACTCTACCACTGAGCCACCAGGGAAGCCCTTCGGGCGATTTTCCACCTCTGTTATTATGCCAGCCCCAGAAGGCAGTCAGATATAAATCTATTACATTTAAATTATTAATGGCCTCATTCAAATGCTCCTATTCTTATTTTTTCCTGTACTTGATAAAATATTCTGAGAAATGTTGTTTTTCTTTTCCCTTATCTTTCCTCTGATTTTTTTTTTTTTTTTGCCTTATGTATCTGTGTTTCTTTGTTGTTAGGTGTGTAATGGTTTGTGATGTCTATCTCCTTTGTGAATTGTACCTTTTATCATTAAAAATATTCACCTTCATTTCATTTAAAATAAATAAATAATTTTTGTTTAAAAGGCAGTCAGGAGGATCAGTCAGTCTTATATTGAGAATCCTATAGGGAAGTCACTCACGTAATCATTCATTCACTTGACAGATATTTATCAAGTGCCTCTTAGGAGGGTGACGGTGTGTCCTGCACTGGATAAAATGATGGGCAACCGCAGGCAAAATCTCCAGTCTCACAGAGTCTACATCCGACGGTGAAACAGGCACTGTGAAAACCACACAAGTTTTGTCACACTGCACGTGTGACAGGTGTTCCACGCAACAGAAAACCTGTGTTATAAGAGGGAGGTCTGTCCCGCTCAGGGAGTCAGTTTCTGTGCCAAGTGATGCTTGAGCAGAGTGATGAATCCTGAGTAGACGTCCCCAGAAATCGAGGTGAGGAAGGATTCTAAGTAGAGAAAAGTGCATGTGCCGGTGAGTGGAGTGGGAAGGGAGGGTTGTGGTGCAGGGAACCAGATAGAGTTTATCTGTTCTGGAAACAGGAAGGTAATGTGAAGAGATCTGTATGTTGAAGAGGTCCCTCTGGCTCTTGTCCCATTTGCAGTCTTTTAGGTGAGAAAAAAAAAAAAAAAAAAGGTAGCCTGGGGCTTCCCTGGTAGCACAGTGGTAAAGAATCCACCTGCCAATGCAGGAGACATGGGTTCGATCCCTGGTCTGGGAGGATCCCACACGTGGCTAGAGCAACCTAGCCCATGCATCACAACTACTGAGCCTGTGCACTAAAGCCTGGGAGCCACAACTCCACAACTCCCGAAGCCCCTGTGCCCCACAACAAGGGAAGCCACCACAACGAGAAGCCTGCACACTGCAACCAGAGTGGGCCCCGCTTGCTGCAACTAGAAAAAGCCCAAGCAGCAACAAAGACCCATCGCAGCCAAAAATAAGTAAATATACAAATAAATAAATAAATAATTTTAAGGTAGCCTGAACTAGGCTCTTATTGTATTTAGTGGTGGTGATGGTGGCAGTGGAGAGAACTGGATGGACCTGAAAAATATTTTGGCTAAGAGGATAAGGCAGAGGACTGATGAAGGCTAACCATGAGGGCCCTGGCTTGCCCAGAAGGATGAGACTGAGATGCGGACTGCTGGAAGAGGACCAGGATTTAGTGTTAAGCATTATAAATTCCTCCACTTCTATAAGTCTTTCTTTGTTTAATCTAGGCTAGATTTATCTCAAAGAGGGATTAGCATTTGCACAGAGCGATGAATAAAGGGGTTAATCAATCTTATCTGACTTTGAGGGATCAGCAGAACCTAGCTGTCAGCTGGGTTACATATTTTATGAAAAGAGAGCAACAGATGGCAAATAAGCATGTGAGCAGATGCAAAACATCGTATGTCATTAGTCAATTAAATCCACAGTGACATACCATGACACACCTATTAGAATGGCAAACATCCAAACACCTGACAATAGCAAATGTTGACAGAGCAGCAGGAACTCTCATTGCTGGTGGGAATACAGAATGGTACAGCCAACTTAGAAGACAGTTTGGTGGTTTCTTACAAAATTAAACATTCTCTTACTGTACTGTCCAGCAATGGTATTTACACCCAAGTGAATCTAAAACTTACGTGCACACAAGAACCTGCACATGGATATATATATAGCAGCTTTCTTCAGAATTGCCAGATCTTGGAAACTACCAAGATGTGCAGTAGGTGAATGGATAAATAAACTGTAGTGCATCCAGGCAATGGAAAGTTGCTGCTGCTGCTGCTAAGTCGCTTTAGTCGTGTCAACTCTGTGCGACCCCATAGACGGCAGCCCACCAGGCTCCCCCGTCCCTGGGATTCTCCAGGCAGGAACACTGGAGTGGGCTGCCATTTCCTTCTCCAATTCATGAAGTGAAAAGTGAAAGGGAAGTCGCTCAGTCGTGTCTGACTCTTTGCGACCCCATGGACTGCAGCTCACCAGGCTCCTCCATCCATGGCATTTTCTAGGCAAGAGTCCTGGAGTGGGGTGCCATCACCAGTGTTAAAAAGAGATGAGTTATTCAGCCATGAAAAGACCTGGAGGAAACTCAAGTGCATACTACTAAGTGAAAGAAGCCAATCTGAAAGACTTCATATCATATGATTCCAACTATATGACATTCTATAAAAGGCATAATTAAGACAGTTAAATGTCTAGTTGCCAGGGATTGAGCCATCGGTGGTAGGGGGTGGGGGAAATGGGAGGAGAGAAAACATTATTTTGCCAACAAAGGGTCTGTCTAGTCAAAGCTATGGTTTTTCCAGTGGTCATGTATGGATGTGAGAGTTGGACTGTGAAGAAGGCTGAGTGCCAAAGAATTGATGCTTTTGAACTGTGGTGTTGGAGAAGACTCCTGAGAGTCCCTTGGACTGCAAGGAGATCCAACCAGTCCATTCTAAAGGAGATCAGCCCTGGGTGTTCATTGGAAGGACTGATGCTGAAGCTGAAACTCCAGTACTTTGGCCACCTCATGTGAAGAGTTGACTCATTGGAAAAGACCCTGATGCTGGGAGGATTGGGGGCAGGAGGAGAAGGGGACGACGGAGGATGAGATGGCTGGATGGCATCGCTGACTCAATGGAGATGAGTCTGAGTGAACTCCGGGAGTTGGTGATGGACAGGGAGGCCTGATGTGCTGCGATTCATGGGGTCGCAAAGAGTTGGACACGACTGAGCGACTGAACTGAACTGAACTGGACTGTAGCCAGCCAGGCTTCTCCATTCCATGGGATTCTCCAGGCAAGAGTACTGGAGTGATAACCATAGACAATTTGGTGAGACTCCTTCTGGGTAGTTTCTGCACCTTCTCTGGATGTATATGTATCAACACACAGTTGTTTAGTTGGAAATGTATCCATCTAGAAACCTTTGCTAAAAGTGACTTAAACAAATAAGGGTTTGATCTGACTCACAATCCCTGGTGGCTCAGTCGGTAAAGAACTTGCCTACAATGCAGGAGACCCGGATTCAACCCCTTAGTTGGGAAGATACCCCGGAGTAGGAAATGGCAACCCACTCCAGTATTCTTGCCTGGGAAACCCCATGGACAGAGAAGCCTGGCAGGCTACAGCCTACGGGGTCGCAAGAGTTGGACGTGACTTAACGACTAAACCACCACCAAGAATTCTGGACACAGTCAGCCATGGTCAGCTTCCCAGAAGCCCAGTGACGTTAGGCAGCACTACTGTCGATGATGCTCTGGAGCATCTGGATGCTTTTGACCTTACGGCTGCAAGGTGCCTGAACCCTTCTAGCTGTCCACCTGCCACACCTCTGTGCTCAAGATGGGAAGAAGAGGAGAGGAGTGCTGTATCCGACCTTTTATCAAGAAAGCAAAGATTTCCAGAAACCTACCAACAGATTTCCATGTATGTTTCACTTGTCAAATGGGTCCCCTGCCACCTGTAGATGCAATGGAAGACAAGAAAGGCAAATATTTAACTGTTCCAACCATCCAAGGAGATGGCACCAAGGAGGTAGTTGGACAGTTAGTTGCTTTGGGGTTTATCAACAGCTTTCTGAAAACATACCTAATTTTTAAGTTTGTATATATTTTGTGTTTTTAACTCATTTGTAGATTTTTTTTTTTTCTTTTGGCCGCTTCACACAGCATATGAGATGCAGTTCCCTGACCAGGGATTGAACCTGTCCCCTTAGATTGGAAAGGCAGCCTTAATCCCTGGACCACCAGGGAAGTCTCTGTATATGTTTTCAATGAACAATATTGTCAATCATTTCATATCATGTTTAAAAATTGTGTGTGATAGCCCATAGTATAAGTAGATGATATTGTATGGTTTCACACTGGTAAACATTTAGATTGTTCTTAAATTTCCCCTGATTTCAAAATAATGCTGCAGCAAACTCCTTGTACAAGTTTCTTTGAGCACATGCAAAAATATTGTTCTAGAATAGTTACAAGTGCAATTGTCAAGGGATAAGTGCTTTTAAAAAATAATTTTCAGTTCAGTTCAGTCGCTCTGTTGTGTCCGACTCTCTGTGACTCCCATGAACTGTAGCACGCCAGGCCTCCCTGTCCTTCACCATCTCCCCGAGCTTGCTCAGACTCATACCCATCAAGTCGGTGATGCTATCCAACCATCTCATCCTCTGTCATTCCCTTCTCCTCCGCCTTTCATCTTCCCCAGCATCAGGATCTTATCTAATGAGTCAGTTCTTCGCATCAGGTGGCCAAAGTATTGGAGCTTCAGCATCAGTCCTTCCAATGAATATTCAGGATTGGTTTCCTTTAGGATTGATTGATTTGATCTCCTAGTAGTCCAAGGGACTCTCAAGAGCTCTCAAGAGCCTTCTTCAATACCACAATTTGAAAGCATCAGTTCTTCAGCACTCAGTCTTCTTTATGTCCCAACTCTTACATGCATACATGACTAGTGGAAAAACCATAGCTTTGACTAGACGGACCCTTGTAGGCAAAGTGATGTCTCTGCTTTTTAAAACACTATCTAGGTTTGTCACAGTTTTTCTTCCAAGGAACAAGAATCTTTTAATTTTATTTATTTATTTTTGTCTGTGGTGCACGGGCTTCTCACTGCAGTGGTTTCTTTTGTTGTGGAGCTCAGGCTTTAAGCACTTGGGCTTCAGAAGTTGTGGCTCCCAGCCTCTAGAGCACAGGCTGAATAGTTGTGGCACGTGAGCTTAGCTGCTCGGCAGCATCTGGGCTCTTCATGGATCAGGGATCAAACCCAGGCCTCCTGCATTGGCGAGTGGATTCCTTACCACTGAGCCACCAAGGAAGTCCAAGAGTAAGTCCTTTTGAAACTGACAGATTCTGCTGAATTGCCCTCAAAATGGGACAAGTTATATCCCTACCAGCCCTGGATATGAGTGTCTATTTCCCACATCCCTACAGACACTGGAAATTCTAAATATTATCCAAATAAGGAACAAAAATACCACACGGTTTTATTCTTATCTGTTGGATTATGAGGTTTCCACTGATTCTCTAAGATGTTTATAGGAGACATTTTTAGTAACTGCAAATAATTGTCTCTTTAACATTTGAAACTTTTTTTTAGATTAGCCTTTCTTTTGGTTTTAGGGGCCTTTTCAAAAGTCCTTTTCAGGTAAACCTTTGGTTTACTTATGTTCCATTTACTATTTTCTAATATGTGCATTTCTGTCTATACATTCACTCTGGCCACAGCTTTGCAGTCATCCATGGATTTTAGCATATGATGAACTTGGTGACTGCATTTCTAAATAACTTATTTTTTTCAGTGTTTTTTAAATTGAAAGAAGGAAGATCTTGCTCCTTGTATATCTTATTCATTTGTTATTTTCCAAATTGTTACTTTAGACACTTCAAAATTACACAGAATAGTAAAAAATTCAAGCAAACATTTCCTACATGAGGCTATATGTAAAAATTCCCAGACCCAGTTCTAAGTCTTCCCCAGAGGTAATCACCAACAGAAGCTTTTGATTCTTTCCTAAATTACCTTGTGAATTTCATTGTTTATATTTTCTTTTGCAGTCATTTTTGTTATTGTGACCACCCCGCATTTTTGAAATAGAGATTGTGTGTGTGTGTGTGTGTGACTTGGTAGCTAATTTTTATTCATGTACCTTATGTGTGCACTTCCCCAGTAGCTCAGCTAGCAAAGAATACACCTACAATGCAGTAGATCCCAATTTGTTTCCTTGGTCAGGAAGATCCCCTGGAGAAAAGATAGGCTACCTACTCCAGTATCCTTGGGCTTCCCTGGTGGCTCAGCTGGTAAAGAATCTTACTGCAGTGAGAGAGACCAGAGTTCTATCCCTGGGTTGGGAAGATGCCCTGAAGAAGGGAACAGCTACTCACTCCAGTATTCTGGCCTGGAGAATTCCATGGAGTGTATAGTCCATGGGGTCGCAAACAGACACGACTGGGCAACTTTCATTTTCACTTTAAGTGTGTAAAAATAATGTTTAAAAAGAATAATTTTTCTTTATTGAGTATAAAATTCTATAGTTATTTGTGAAATGTCTTCATTTATTCAAATCCTCTGCTTTGATTTTTGTTTATTTCAGATACTTTCAATATCTGAAAGAGGTGAATTTTAAAATCTCCTACTACAATTAATTATCATTATCAAGTACATGGTCCTGGGGTGATTACGGCAGGCAGACAGTGGCCCACAATGTGCAAACAGATAAAGGAGGTGGTTGGGGTATGGACTCTGGGTTGGTTGGATTGCTTATGAAAGGTGCATTTGCAGGCAAGATGCAGGTTTGATCCCTGGGTGGAGAAGATCCCCTGGAGAAGGAAAAGGCAACCCACTCCTGTATTCTTGCCTGGAGAATCCCATGGACAGAGGAGCCTAGCAGGCTACAGTCCATGGGGTTGAAGAGAGCTGGACATGATTGAAGCGACTTAGCAGGAGCAGCAGAAATTGCCTAGACTTGGAAGGAACAGTCTCTCCAAGATCAGCAAAGCCATAGATGTCAAAGCATCAGAAAACACAGGAAATAAAAAGACGTGATGAATACAAAAGTCTCAGCTCAAAGTGGGAACTGAGAATCAGGATTCAGTAACAAGATCAAGGTGCTGACGAATTGGACAATAAGAAATGGCTGTGCGTCCTCTCTAAAGAGGACCTTAGGTCTTACTGTACGGCACAGGGAATTCTGCTCAATGTTATGTGGCAGCCTGGATGGGAGGGGAGTTTGGGGGAGAATGGATACATGTTGTCTGTGTGGCTGAGTCCCTTTGCTGTCCATGTGAAACTATCACAACATTGTTAATTGGCCATACTCCAATATAAAAGAAAAAGTTAAAAAAAAAAAAAAAGAAATGATGGTAAATGAACCAGAGGAAACAGAAAAAAATAAAATAAAGAGGAGGACCTTAGGGATGCTTTCAAAAGGCTGCTTATTAACAGGGTAACTCTAGCCTGTATGGGGGCTTCCCTGGTGGCTCAGTGGTTAAAGAACCTACCCGAAATGGGTTGGGAAGATCTCCTGGAGGAGGGCATGGAAACCCATTCCACTATCCTTGCCTGGACAATCCCATAGAAACAGGAGGCGGGTGGACTACAGTCCCTGGAGATGCAAAGAGTCAGATACAGCTGAAGCAACTGTGCACGCATCCACAGCATTGTATCCAACCTCTAACCTTTTAAAGGAAATTCCTGACATCACCTAGAGACAGAAAATTGTCCCAGCTGGAATATCTTATGTCTCACTTTCCCCATGGCTCACACAACACAAAAATGAAAGCAAGTGGCTGTCCAAAGGATTTTGTAAATTAGTGAATTTATAAGAAATATTTTTACAAGGATACAAACTTTATGTGACCTTTAACTGTTACATTTAGCACTTCATCTCCATTCCAATGAATAAAACAATGATCATCTTAACTATTCCAGATAAACCCAGACCTAACTCAGACTGCTGCTTGGTGTACAAGGCAGTCTGGTTTCTGTGAGGTGGTGGACGGAGCCACCTCCATTGAATGAACCAAGGACAAGGCAGACAGGACGGGAAGCTGCCAGGCTTGCAGACGGGCACTCAGACAGGATGCCAACATACAAATCAACCAGAGTGGGCCAGCCACATCCCCCGGGATTGCCAACTCTGCCAAACCCAGCTGAGACTTTACACAGAGAGACCACGGGTGACAGAAAGCCCGGCCAGCCTAGAGCCAACCTGTCTGGTCTAATGGAAAGGACTTTGGCTGGTGGTGCTAGAGGCAACAAGGACAATCGTCTGCAATGGCTGAGAAAGTCCCTCATCCCTTCCCTCTGCCTTCTTGGCAGCTGTACTTGTTCCAGAGCAAAGAAACGCTGGAGCTGCAGGACAGCGAAGACCCAGAGTTCACAATTCATACAGGGCAGGAGAAAGAAGAGCTCAGTCAGGTCCTTCTCTGCTTCCTATCAGGGACAGAGGCAACAAAGCCTGCAGCTAGGAATCCTCGCCTATGTTTATAACCATGAAACATTCACACAGCCTCTCCAAGCCAGGCACTGGGCAAGGCACTGTGGGCCTTGCAAAGAATAAACTCCAAGCTCTGTTCTTTGAAAACTCACGGACCAGAAAAGGGATTAGGTCAGCACCCAAGGTGGGACCAGACAGAGAAATAGAGTCAGAAACGGCCTCATGAGGCTTCCCTGGTGGCTCAGTGGTAAAGAATCCACCTGCCACGGCAGGAGACACAGATTCAATTCCTGGTACCAGAAGATCCCACATGCTGCGGAGCAACCAAACCGTGTGAGCCACAACTACTGAGCCTGTACTCTGGAGCCTGGGAGCTGCAACTGCTGAAGCCTGCAAGCCCTGTAGAGTCTGTGCTCCACAACAAGAGAAGCCACCGCACACAACCGGAGAGTAGCCCCTGCTCGCGGCATCTACAGAAAAGCCCAAGCAACAATGAAGACCCATCACAGCCAAAAATAAAATAATTTTTTTTTAATGTTAAAAAAAAAAAAAAAAGAAAGAAACAGCCTCATGGGGAAACAAGGAGAACCTCACCCCAAACCAGCAGCCATCTACTGCTGGTGGAACCACACTGCGCTGGGAGCAGGAATAAACAGTGTCCTCTCCACCCTCAGGAACTGAGCCTAGTCAGAGGATGAGATGGTTGGTTGGCATCACCGACTCAATGAACATGAGTTTGAGCAAATTCTGAGAGACGGTGAAGGACAAGGGAGGCTGGCATGCTTCAGTCCATGGGGTTGCAAAGAGTCGGACACGGAGTGACTGAACACCAACCACAAGGGGAGGTACGGCAGGAATGCATGCTAACACCTCCCTCCTGGAGCCGTAGGCAGAGTACCAGCAGCGTGTGCTGTGCACAGAAATAGCATAATGGAGCACTTGACGTGGGTTTTTAAAGCATAGGAAGGATATCAACAGAGCAAGCAGGAGAGAGCGTCAGTCTTCTGGCCAGAGGGAGCAGAGGATGCTGAGGCAGGGAGGTAAGTCTCAGGGAATGCCCAAGTGAGGTCAACAGACAGAGCCGTTGAGAGGGCCTTGAAAGCCAGGGTGGAAAGGACAGATTTAGTCAACTGATCCAGCAGGTTGTTTTTGTTTTTTTTTTAATTGTGGTGAAAAGCACATAAAATGTATCATCTTAACCACTTTTAAGGACACAGTTTGGTAGTGGGAAGTATATTCACATTGTTGTGATACAAGGGTCTCCAGAATTTTTTCAGCCTGTGACTCTGAAACTCTGTAGCCATTAAACAACTCCTCTTTCCTCCCCTCTCCCCACTCTAGGTAACTCCCATTCTATTGTCTGTCTATATCTGACCACTCTAGGTACCTCATTTAAGTGGAATCATATAGCAAAAGCCTTTTTGACAGGCTTATTTCACTTGACTGTATCCTCAAGTTTCATCCATGCTGTAACACTTGACAAGATTTTCTTCTTGAGGCTGAATATTATTCCATAGTGTTTATACACCACATTTGTTCAGTGTGGCACGTGGGATCTTCAGTTGTGCCATGCTAACTCTTAGTTGCAGCATGTGCGATCTAGTTCCCAGACCAGGGATAGAACCCAGGCCGCCTGCATTGGCATCTTAGCCACTGAACCATCAGGGAAGCCCCTAATCTCCTCTTCTTTTATTCAGAACTCATCAGCAAAAGTCTGTCTTCTTCACTCAATACCAATAATCTCTGTCTACAAAGGAGGTTTCCAGCATACCTGCATTCATAGCAGTCTTAATTACAATAGTCAAAAGATTCAGTTCAGTTCAGTTGCTCAGTCGTGTCCGACTCTTTGTGACCCCATGAATTGCAGCACGCCAGGCCTCCCTGTCCATCACCAACTCCCAGAGTTCACTCAGACTCACGCCCATCGAGTCAGTGATGCCATCCAGCCATCTCATCCTCTGTTGTCCCCTTCTCCTCCTGCCCCCAATCCCTCCCAGCATCAGAAGTCTTTTCCAATGAGTCAACTCTTCACATCAGGTGGCCAAAGTACTGGAGTTTCAGTTTTAGCATCATTCCTTCCCAAGAACACCCAGAAGATGGAGCAGTGCAAATATCCATCAACAGATGGATGGATAAACAAAGTGTGATGTAGACACAGGATGAAATACTGTTCACCCTTACAAAAGAAGGAAAAGCTGATACACGCTACAATAAGGATAAACCTTAAAGACATTATGCTAAGTGAAATAAGCCAGTCACAAAAAGACAAATATTGCACGATTCCACTTACATGAGGTACCTAGAATTCAGAAAGACAGAAAGTAGAATACTAGTTACCAGGAGCTGGGGGAAGGGAAAATGAGAGTTATAAGAATGGGTACAGGAACTTATCTGGTGGTCCAGCAGCTAAGACTCCACCCTCCCAATGCAAGGGTCCCAAGTTCAATCCCTGGTCAGGGAACTAGATCCTGCATGTGGCAACTAAGACCCAGTGCGGCCAAATAAATAAATTTTTTTTAATTAAAAAAAAAAAGAATGGGTACAGAGCTTCAGTTAGGGATGATGAAAAATTTCTGAAGATAAATGGTGATGGTTGCAACATATTGTGGATGTATGTACTACCACTGAACCATATACTTAAAATGACTAAAATGATACATTTATGTTATGTATATTTTATCACTAAACATACATTAAAAAAAAAGTTTCCACACTGCCAGTAGGAAAGCTAGCAAACAAACCTCTTCCCCACCTTGAACTCAGTCTCATCATCTTTAATAAGCAGGCTGACTAGAGGCTTCTGGGTCTGCGGTCTAGTGTTTCCATAGTAACCAGAAGAAGCAGATGCCTGGTGAGCAGGCTCTCACCATCAAATCAACAGGGCCCACCCTACTGGTCTCCCNGCAAACAAACCTCTTCCCCACCTTGAACTCAGTCTCATCATCTTTAATAAGCAGGCTGACTAGAGGCTTCTGGGTCTGCGGTCTAGTGTTTCCATAGTAACCAGAAGAAGCAGATGCCTGGTGAGCAGGCTCTCACCATCAAATCAACAGGGCCCACCCTACTGGTCTCCCTCCCTTCTGCTCCATTCTCTAAGTTGCTACACACAGAGCAAAAAATCTATCAATGTGCCTCTCTCTGCATCTCACACCACCACTCAGGCGTTCTGCACAGTTATTCCAGCTTCAGCGATGCTGTGGTTAATTCCCACTTGTTCTTCCCTCCATTTTAGAACATCTTCTCCTCCTCATGCCCCACTCCCCCAGCTTGTTCATTTACCAGGCCTCCCTTCACCTTCAAATTCTTCGGGACTAACTACAATGTTGCTTCCTCCAGGAAGTCTTCCTTTTCTGACTCCCCAGAGGACAGTGTTCCCATGGCTCCCTGACTCCTCCCAAGGGAAGACATTCATGGAACAAACCACAGTGAGAAAATCAGGAAGCGGGAGAGGGGAGAGTCATTCCAGACGTCTTTTATCTAACTTAGAGAGAAGCTTGTGAGTAGTATGGAATCAAAACCCAACAGACTGGAAATGCCAGATCTCATTCTCGGGTGCTGTGTGACTGTAACCAAATTACTTAACTACTTCCAGTCTGTTTCCTCTTCTGTAAAGCTGAGATAAAGTTTCCTAACTCTCCACAGTGTTGATGTTGAAAAGTTGATGAGAAGCGATACACCCGAATAGCTCTTGACTTGGGTAACTCTCCAGCAGTCGAAAGTCCTCACCCCTGCTTACCTAATACCTGGATTCCTGCCTGTACTCTGCTTCCTCCCCAGCTCATTTCCCAAGTTGCAGCCAGAGCATCTTTCTAAATGGCACCTATGGTAATCCCCTGCTTGCCTCTGGTGATTCATTCTCTGTTGACTCTGGGATAAAATCTATATTCATAGTTGGCTCTCTGCTATGCTGTCTTGCCTCATGTCTCTCTTCTGCCCCCTGTGGCCTGAGTTCCAGCCACACGGAATCTCAACCCAGGCTCCTTCCTGCCTGTAGTCTTTGCACCCATTTCTTTGCTCCTGTGAGTGTGAAACATCATTCACAGTCCCACGCTTTGCCTGACAACAGGTATTTGTCCTTTGGCACTACCCTGTGCCCCATAGAACCCTGTGATTTTCATCTTCCTGCCCTTCATTGCATTCTTGTGTACCTTACAATTTTTTAAAAACTGGCTTTACCAGTTTTATTAATGTTTAGTTGGCATACAATAGACTGCACATATTTAAGTATGTAATTTGATTAGCTCTGACATGGACACAGCCATGAAAGAATCACCACAATCAAGATAACAGATTCATCTATCAGCCTTTCCGATTTCTTTATCGTCCTCTATTGTCCTTCCTCCTGCCCTCTCCAACCCTTCTCTCATTTGCAGGCAACCACGGACTGATTGGGGCTTCCCTGTTGGCTCAGACAGTAAAGAATCTGCCTGCAATGCAGGAGACCAGGTTCAATCCCTCGGTCAGCAAGGTCCCCTGGGGAAAGGAATGGCAACCCACTCCAGTATTCTTGCCTGAAGAATTCCATGGACAGAGGAGTCTGGTGGGTTACCATCCATAAGGTCACAAAGAGTCAGACCCAATTGAAGCAACTGAGTGAGCAAAGATTTACCATTGTAACTGTTTTTAAGTAAATAGTTCAGTAGGCATTAAATACATTCAGGTTGTTTTANACCCACTCCAGTATTCTTGCCTGAAGAATTCCATGGACAGAGGAGTCTGGTGGGTTACCATCCATAAGGTCACAAAGAGTCAGACCCAATTGAAGCAACTGAGTGAGCAAAGATTTACCATTGTAACTGTTTTTAAGTAAATAGTTCAGTAGGCATTAAATACATTCAGGTTGTTTTACAGTCGTCACGACCATCCACCTCCAGAATGTTTGTCATCATCCCAGATGAAACTCTGTACCATTAAAAATGAATTCCTCTTTTCTCCCCCTCCTTCCAGCCCCATGGAAACCAATATTCTGCTTTCTGTCTCTATGAACTTGACTACCCTAGGTACCTCAAATGAATCAGACATTTCCTTTTGTCACTGGCTCATTTCATCAGTGTAACGTCTTCAAGTTCATCCGTGTTGAAGATGTGACAACATTTCCCTCTTTTTAAGGCTGAATAGTATTCTTTTGTGTGTATATACCACATTTTGCTTCTCCATTCATCTATCAGTGTACACTTGGGCTGCTTCCATCTTTTGGCTATTGTGAATAATGCTGCTATGAACAGGGATGTATATAGATCTCTGAGTCTCTCATTAATTGCATTTTAAGTTTTTAAATATCTTTTTAATCAATTGCATTTTAATGGTTACATACTATTGCCTGCAACAGTGTCTGACACGTAACAAGCATTTATTAAATATATGTGACCCTGACGGCCAAATGAATGGAATGAGTGAATCCCAAACTGCACGTCAATTCAGATAGACTTGTATCACTTGTCCTGTGGGTGCCACTCACGGCATTTTAATGCCAGGATGCTGAGTCAGTTAAGAAACTGATCTCTTTGGATCCCATCCAAGAATGAGGAAAACACTTCTCCTGCTTTAATTTGTCACCCTTGCCTCTGCTTGCTGTCCCACGGGAGGCTCAGCTTCCTGAGGTCTCTGGGTCAGTCACAAGATACTGAGTGGGAGGCATAGCCAAGGCTGTTCAGAGAAGTTCTTTCCTCTGAGACATCTGAGGAACCACTCACTACCTCCCTTCCCATGAAATAATAACAACGTTAATAGCTAACCTTTTCTGTGCTTACCCTGGGCCAAGTGCTTTATTAACATTATCTCATTTAATTGTTAAATAACCCTTAATTAGGTACCATGAGACTCCTCGCTCCACAGAACAAAACCAAAAAAAAGCACAGAGAAGTTCATTAACTTGCCCTGGTCACTCAGCTAGCAAATGACAGAGCCAGGGTTTGCATGCAGGCACTCTTGACTCCAGAACCTACCAGGCAGAATAAAAATCCCTCTGTTGTGCTGTGTGAATAAAGAGGGACCTCACAAGCCACTCTACTCACTCAGAATTGCCTCTAGAGTTCACCGAGTGTTTCAGTAACATTAAGAGCTGACTCAAGCAAAGCCTGCTCAGCCTCCCATTATGTAAATCTCTGCAGGAAGACGGACCCCCATGAATGAGCCTGTCATCAAAGCAGGGCCCATCTGGTGTGTGTCAGTCACTCAGTTGTGTCCTTGTGACCCCATGGGCTGTAGCCTGCCAGGCTCCTCTGTCCTGGGATTCCCCAGGCAAGAATACTGGAGTGGGTTGCCATTCCCTTCTCCAAGGTGTCTTCCCAACCCAGGGATTAAACCTGGGTCTTCTGCACTGCAGGCAGATTCTTTACTGTATGAGCCACCAGGGAAGCCCAGGGCCCATCTGGAGAAGGAAACAAAGGTGGAAGCCAGGTTCAAGAGAGCTGGGCGACTACCACTCTTAGGAGAGAGGGTGCACATTTATTTGCATTTATGGCCACATTCTGTGGCTTAGCCTGACTGTTCCATCACTCAAGCTACTTCCTAAATCCTGGTGCCACAAAGGCAAACTTCACCTGCCCTGACCAGTGTCCAGGTATTCACGCAGCCTGCCCTGCCTTCGGGGAGCCCCAGTGTCATGACATCTCTCTCTGCCAAGTCCACCACACCTCTGAACCTTCCCCTTCCTCTCCCTTTGGGGGTGCCACCCTGCCTGCCAGGCTCTTCTGTGTTGCTTCAGCTGTGCCAGGGCCCTGATCTCATTGGGAGGCTGCACCCACTCCCATGCCACAAAAATGACGGTCCCACCCATCACTGTCTGGACGTGGGAGGAGCTATTTAAAGGCTGCACCTACCCTCAGGGAAACTAAACGGCAAGGATCCTCCCTCCTGGGATACAGGTGGAGAAACTGAGTCATAGAAGCATCTTGCCAGGGCATTCCCAACCCCTCCATGACTCAGTGAGGTCACAATTCCACAAAGCCCCACCCACAAGCTGTGGGACTTCAGGCAGGTACTCTGCCCTGTTCTTTATCATAGACATGGGACCTGCTGGTGCCACAAGTTTTGCCCAGGGCTCCTCAGTGACAGTTCTGGGATCCCACCTCTCAGGTCCTGTTATGTTGAATCCTGACCCCGGCACAGATGGCAAATCAAGGCATTCTGGCTGAAGATAATCCAGATGGTTCTATATACCTGTGAGAGAGACAAAGCCACCAGATGTGTGTGTCTGTCCATTCTAACGCAATCGGTACCAGCAAACTCCCTCTGCTGTGCTACATGACAATCCCTAACAAAGACTAAACAAGTTGAAACTGTTGCTGGCCAAAATCTTGGCCTTCTCTGCCTACCGAAGTCAAATAAAAAATACAAAGACAGAGTTTGGAGGAAATAGAAAGGTGGCTTTAATTCTCAGCTGGCACAGGGGGGAACACAATAGGCTTATAGCCTCAAGAACTGTGCCCTCCCCCTCCGTGAGGAGACTAGGGGCTTCTATAAGATGAGGGCTCACAGTCAGGAATCCATGAGGAACAAAGGTACTAGGATCTCAATTTTCTTCTTGCACTGTTTCAAAGACAGTCATAGGCTGGCGTCAGCAACCCAGTAACTGAGTCTGGCAGTTCTGTGGCCTTTTAGATATTTAACTATAAGAGGAAGGGTCTTGTAAGGTTAAACACCAAGTACAGGATGTATTTAGCATAGAGTCAAAGGAAAATACGGGAGAAGGCAATGGCAACTCACTCCAGTACTCTTGCCTGGAAAATCCCATGGACGGAGGAACCTGGTAGGCTACAGTCTATGGGGTCACTAAGAGTCAGACACGACTGAGCAACTTCACTTTCGCTTTTCACTTTTATGCATTGGAGAAGGAAATGGCAACCCACTCCAGTGTTCTTGCCTGGAGAATCCCAGGGACAGGGGAGCCTAGTGGGCTGCCATCTATGGGTTTGCACAGAGTTGGACACGACTGAAGTGACTTAGCAGCAGCAGCAGCAAAGGAAAATAGATGCCAAGTGTAGCTCAGAGTCAGGGGGGCACAAAAGCAAACTTGGTTATAGACATGCAGAGTTAGGAGCACTTAAAGTAAAAAAAACTAGGAATGTTCAGGTCTGCTCACTGCTGTTTATCTTCTTTGTTCTCAGGAGAGGGAGAAGAGAAAAATTCAATTCTCTTTTTTTTTTTTTCCTTTTTCTTCAACAAGACCACAATTCCAAGGGATGTGCATCTGAGAAGCAGATGATGGACTTCCCTGGTGGTCCAGTGGGTAAGACTCTGTGCTTTCACTGCAGGCAACGCTGGTTGGGGAACTAAGATGGTGGGGGAGCAGGGGACAAGTCTTTTAGCTTGAAACAAAAAGCCAGTTGGAGAAGCAAAGGTGGCAGTTCAGGCCAGGTGTCTCTTCTGTTTGACTCTTAGATACCTATTCTGTTGAACTCTATTTGGCTCTTAGTTGTGTTTGTCAAGTGTCCCGCAAAGCCTCATAACTTCACTTTCTCCTTCCAGGAGGGAAAAAGACTAAGTTATGGAGTAGCGCCAGGCTGGGAACAGCTCTAGTTTTAGGTGCATCATAAACCTTCAAAACAGTGAGCTGCTGTGCCACCTACAGATGAGGACATGGAGGCTCAGAAAGGCTACCAGCAGACACGCTGCAGGCTCTGGATGGGTGGGGCCTTTCCAGCTCGCCTCCCACTCCTCCCGCCCTGGACCCCAGCAGGCCCGTGCCCCCATCACCTTGCTTCCTCGGCCTGGGGAACCCACATCTCCACTGGCCAGGTATCCTGCATTTTTCAGGGCCCCAACCTTCTCCCCACTGAGGCTCACAAACCGTGAGGTCACGCCCCCTTCAAAGCCCTCTACAGGAGACTTCCCTGGTGGTCCAAGGAGTTAAGACTTAGAAATTCCAAAGCAAGGGACTCAAGTTCAATCCCTGGTCAGGAAACTAAGATCCCAGAAGCCCCATGCAAGGTCAAAACGAAACAAAACAAAAAGACAAAAACCTACAGCTACCCTTCTCTGGGGTCCTCCTGGTTACTTTATACTCCAGTTCTACAGCCCACAAAGCGCNTCCAGTGGGTGTTGGCAATTTGATCTCTGGTTCCTCTGCCTTTTCTAAAACCAGCTTGAACATCTAGAAGTTCATGGTTCACGTATTGCTGAAGTCTGGCTTGGAGAATTTTGAGCGTTACTTTGCTAGTGTGTGAGATGAGTGCAATTGTGTGGTAGTTTGAGCATTCATTGGAAAGCATTGCCTTTCTTTGGAACTGGAATGAAAATTGACCTTTTCCAGTCCTGTGGCCACTGCTGGGTTTTCCAAATTTGCTGATATATTGAGTGCAGCACTTTCACAGAATCATCTTTCAGAATTTGAAATAGCTCAACTGGAATTCCATTACCTCTACTAGCTTCGTTTGTAGTGATGCTTAGGTTGGGAAAATCCCCTGGAGAAGGACATGGAAGCCCACTCCAATGTTCTTGCCTGGAGAATCCCATGGACAGAGAAGCCTGGCAGGGCTACAGTCCATGGAGTCACAAGCAGTAGGACACAACTTAGCAGCTAAACAACAACAACAGTCAGTGGTACACCATATCTTACCTAGAGGTGAAGTTTTGGCAGTTGTTTTCATCAGATCCCAGCTTTCTGCTTATCCAGCTCAACTCCTTCCCTAGTGCCTATGCTATCAGACATCTTAATGGAAGCCCTCAGCATATCTTGCCTTGCTTGCCAAGTCCCCTCAAACTAATGGGTTTCATCATTCCTCTTGTGAAAAATCTCCATTGAGAAACTTCCCTGGAGATCCAGTGGTTAAGAATCCTCCTTCCAGTTCCAGAGACTCGTGTCTGATCCCTGGTCAGAGAACTAAGATCCTAAAATGCCGCAAGGAACTCAGGCTGCACCCTGCACTGAAGACCCAGTGTAGCCAAAAAAAAAAAAAAAAAAAAAAAAGTAAAATTCTCCATCGATTACCCAGGCCTGAGAGAAAAATTCCAAGCTCTTTAACGTCTGATTGGAGAATCTGAGTAATTTCATTGCAACTCATCTCTATCCTGTCTGCCCTCCTTCCCTAACCATGTGCCCTATACCTTGAGGACACTAAATGTATTACTGTCTCTGAAGTTGTCATATAGAAAACAGTAGCTCCAGAGGGCAGGCAGCATCAGCAGAGAGTCTGAGAAGGCCTTCATCCTCGATGGCCCCATCCTCAAGTCAGAAGACCCAAGCTGCGGTCCTGATTTTTTCTTCAATTCACCATGAGGATTCCAAACACAGAGCTGTCATCTCACCCACCTGCAAACCAGATTTGTGTCAAGTTCCCATCCGTTCCCAACTCTGATTTTTCACATGAGCAGACTGAACACCGGGCCAGATGCATGATGAGTTAGGAAAGGGCAAATGGCCACTGGGAGTTTGTTCGCTCCCGGCCACCACCTCCGCTGTCTCGCCCACCTCTCCATGTTGCTGCTTCTGCCCGTGCTGGTTTGGTGACTGTGCTGTGTAACACACAGGAGGAGGGGGAGGAGGAGTAGGAGGGAAGTTATGGAGAAATGGGATCAGATGCTGGGCGATCGAACCACATCATGAAACAGAATGTGATGCAGCTCCCAGAACCACCTCTGGCCACAGCCCCCCAGGTCTGGAAGACAGCCCTTCTCTTACACTGACGGGAGATCCCTCGGCCATAAACTGATGGGTACGGTGTACACAGCTTACCCCTTGCCTCAAGGTGGATCAGCTCTGCAGTGTGGTTTATGTCCCAGAACCTTCCCCAAATGGTTAGCCCAGAGCTACTCGTGACTTGAGACTGCATCCTGGCTGGACCCTGGCCCTTCTTTCTGAGAAAGTGAAGTGAAAGTGAAAGTTACTCAGTCATGTCTGACTGTTTGTGACCCCAGAGCACTGTCTTAATAAATTATGTTCAGAACTTCCCTGGAGGTCCAGTGGTTAAGAATCCACCTTGCAACCTACTGCAGAGCATGTGGAACTCTGCTAGATGTTATATGGTGGCCTGAATGGGAGGGGAGTTTGGGAGAGAATGGATACATATATATGTATGGCTGAGTCCCTTTGCTGTTCACCTGAAACTATCACAACATTGTTTTTTTGAAATTTTTACAATATTGTTCTATGTTTTGGTTTCTGGGCCTCAAGGTATGTGGGTTCTTAGCTTCCCAATCAGGTTCTTAGTTTCCCAATCAGAGCCTGTACCAATGAAGCCTTAACCACTGGACCCCCAGGGAAGTCAAACAACATTGTTAATTAACTATATTTCAATACAAAATAAAAAGTTTAAAAAAAAATCCAGGACTTCCCTGGTGGCTCAGTGCTTAAGATTCTGTGCTCCCAATGCAGGGGGTCTAGGTTCAATCTCTGGTCTGGGAACTTGATCCCATATGCCATATCTAATATCCAGTTCGGTTCAGTTCAGTTCAGTTGCTCAGTTGTGTCCGACTCTTTGTGACCCCATGAACCACAGCACTCCAGGCCTCCCTGTCCATCACCAACTCCCAGAGTTCACCCAAACCCATGTCCATCGAGTCAGTGATGCCATCCAACCATCTCATCCTCTGTTGTCCCCTTCTCCTCCTGCCCTCAATCTTTCCCAGCATCAGGGTCTTTTCAAATGAGTCAGCTCTTCTCATCAGGTGGCCAAAGTATTGGAGTTTCAGTTTCAACACCAGTCCTTTCAATGAATACCCAGGACTGATTTCCTTGAAGATGGACTGGTTGGATATGTTTGCAGTTCAAGGGACTCTCAGGAGTCTTCTCCAATGCCACAGTTCAAAAGCATCAATTCTTCTGCACTCAGCTTTCTTTATAGTCCCAGTACAGACAAATAAAAAATAAAAATAAGAATAAACTAGACCCTACCCTGCTTTAAAAAAAAAAAAAAAAATGAAGAATCCTCCTTACAATGCAGGAGACTCAGGTTTGATCCCTGATCAGGGAACTAAGAACCCACATGTCACAGGACGTCTAAGCCTGAATGCCTTAATTAGGGAAGTCTACGTGCTGCAATGAAGACCCCGCTCAACCAGAATTGAAAAAAAATTTTAAAAATCAGTGACTTTCACAAGAATATCCCTCTCAGGGTCTGCTTCTGGGGACTTGATCTAAAACAGGTCCTTTTAATAAATAAATAAATAAAAGTAAAATACTGTGAATGGGTAAAACATATATGGGACCGTGGGGATGAAACTCCAGATTCATTCTGAAAAGGAAAAGGCTGTGTGTGTCCATTTGTAGGGGAAGGAAGCACAGCTTCCTGTTTGTCCTTGGAGTGCAATAAACTGAGCACTTCCCTGGTATCAAAACCCTGTTTTCTCCTGATTCATTTCCTACATCACAAGGAAGCTGACAGCTTCCAAAATAAGGAGCAGTCCCATGTTCTTGAAAAGCAGTGTTGATCATACAAGAAAGTCCATCCTCTTTGAAGATATACTAAAGGGACCAGAAGCCGCTTCGAATGAAACTCTAGTGTGAATGTGGTCCTTTTCCTTTTACTGAACAGACTGATCTGTTGAGTCCCATTCAAAAAGGCCACAAAGGCCCAAACTGGCCAAAGTCACAAGCCTACAGTAGCTACTCAGGTTCCAACTGAGAATATCATGCCTAATAAAATGGTCATTCACTGGAAGGACTATTCACTGGAAGAACTGATGTTGAAGCTGAAGCTCCAATACTCTGGCCACCTGATACAAAGACTCAGCTCATTGGAAAAGACCCCACTGCTGGCAAAGATTGAAAGCAGGAGAAGTGGGCAACAGGGGATGAAATGGTTGGACAGCATCATTGATGCAATGGGCATGAACTTGGCAAACTCTGGGAGACAGTGAGAGACAGTGAAGCCTGGCATGCTGCAGTCCATGGGGTTGCAAAGAGTCAGACAGACTAAACAAAAGCAAAATATAATATAAATATATATAAATACAATATATAATAAAAAGGTCTCCTGGGCCTATGCCCTGCTCTCAGGCAAATCTATTATATCTTCCAGCACGGTGGTTATTGACACAAGCTCTGGAACTAGCCCGTGTGTGTTTGATTCCTGGCTCTGTCCCTCGGTGGCTGAATGGCCCAACCTCAGCTTCCCTGTCAGTTACATTAGGGGCTCCTGTATTATTAAATGCATTGATACAGGAGTTGAGCAGAAACCCATGTACATTCCATGATGCAGTTTAGTAAGTTAGCTTGTTATTATCATAGTAAGCAATTGCTCATTCATTTAAGGGCATGTGGGTCCCCTACTAAGTAGCTCTACATATCTGAGCAAAACACTTAAAGTGTCTCAAGCTCTTAAACACTAGGTTCAGCCCTATGCCTTCTGAAGTCCTTTGCAGACTTAAAATAGAGCTCAGTCTGGTTCCTAGTCCAGGTCCTGAGCTACAGTTATAACCAGGACATATTTCTCATTGATTCATATGAGATTTTTTTTCTTTAATGTTCATTTTATTTATTTATTTTGCTGCAGCATGTCTTTGTTATAGCACACGGAATCTTCAGTCTTTGTTTCGGGCTCTTTAGTTGTGGCATGCTAACTCTTGATTGTGTCATGTGGGATCCAGTTCTCTGACCAGCGATGGAACCCAGGCCCCCTGCCTTGGGGGTGCAAGTCCTAGTCATTGGACCACCAGGGAAGTTCCCATATGAGATTTGTGATGGATGACTTTGTGTGTCAGCTTGACTGGGCCTGGATATTTGGTTAAACCTGATGCTGGGTGTGTCTGTGATGGTCTGATGAACAGCAATACTGGGGTCCTTACAAGAGGATGTGAGAACCAGGAAGAGGGAGGACCTTGAAAGCCCGGCAGGCCTTGTCTCCCAGGCTCCACCCCCTCAAGGCCAACTGACATCCAGGGAGACCTAGATGACCCAGCTTCCTCAGACCATAAAAATAAACAAGCAGCCAGGGCACTTCCGAGTATGGTCAGCTGTGTCCTGACTCAAGTTCTGTCAACAAAACTGATGGATTTATAACTACAGTTACAATTGCTGAGCTCATGTCGACCAGTTCTTCCCGTTCTCCCAAGAATGAGACACTTCAGCAGTATTTACGGTAGCAACTGGAGGGCCACATGGGGGTCATGTAGATGTGTCCAGACAGCAGACTCTTGAGAACAGCTGTCCATAAAAATGAGCATCTTTTTAAGGAGAATCTGTTCACAAAATAACAGTAACTGCCATTCACTCAGCCTGGCTCCATACTCTTTACATGTATGAACCCATCTAGGCCTCCTAGAAAACCTGCCAGGCCCATATTATGTGGAATCTTATAAATACAACAAACTAGTGAATATAACCCCAAAAGAAGCAGACTCACGATCTAGAGAACAAACTACTGATTACCACTGGGGAGAGGGAAGGGAGGAGGGGCAAGATAGAGGTAGGGGATGAAGAGGAACAAACCATTATGTATAAAAGGAAATACTGTACGCCATGGGGAATAGAGTCGATATCTTACAACAACTATGCTATGCTGTGCTTAGTCACTCAGTTGTGTCTGACTCTTTGTGACCCCCTGGACTATAGCCTTCCATGCTCCTCTGTCCATGGGATTCTCCAGGCAAGAACACCCAAGTGGATAGCCATTCTCTTCTCCAAGGGATCTTCCTGACCCAGGGATCAAACACGCATGTCTTGGGTCTCCTGCACTGCAGGCAGATTCTATACTGGCTATGGCTGATTCATGTTAATGCATGGCAGAAACCATCACAATATTGTAATTATCCTCCAATTAAAATTAAATTTCAAAACAGATTCTGTGCTTCCCATGCAGGGGGTGCATGGTCAATCCCTGGTTGGGGAACTAGGATCCCATGTGCTGCTTGGTGTGGACAGAAAAAACAAAGAAAAAATTTGAGATGAAGCTCTTGTCTTGGATTATCCAGTAGGCCCTAGTGGCCATCATGTGTCCTTATAAGAGAGAATCAGAGGAGATTAGGTGAACACACAGAGGGGAAGGTCTGTGAAGATGGAGTCAGAGGCTGGAGGGAAGCAACCACAGAACGCCTGGAGCCTCCAGAAACTGGAAGAGGTGAGGAGAGCTCCTCCCCCTGCCAACAACTTGATTTCAGACTCTAGAACTGGGAGAGAGTAAGTCTCTGTGGTTTTAAGCCTTTACATTTGTGGTGAATTGTTACATCAGTCACAGGAAACTAATACACAACCCAGACTCATGGGTGCCTCCGGGTTGTCACGCTGCATGTGTATTCCATCTGGTCTGGCTGAACTTCAAGCGGCCAGCTCTTTCCTGTCTTCAGACCTCAGCACAAGTTTAGGTCTTACCTTCTCAGAGAGACCCTTTTCAACCCCACAACCTCTCCTGATGGGCCCTCAGCATTCTCTATTACGTCATCCTATTTTTTTTGTCTCCATAGCACTTGTCACTGTGTTAGTATTGTTTGTAACTTATTGTAAATAAGGCAGTTATAATAAGCCACTCA
Organism: Neotragus moschatus; assembly: GCA_006410615.1. NCBI lineage: Eukaryota > Metazoa > Chordata > Mammalia > Artiodactyla > Bovidae > Neotragus > Neotragus moschatus. The sequence goes on along the minus strand of SJYA01001314.1, from coordinate 913,126 downwards.
CCAAGTGGCTCAGTGGTAAAGAATCCACCCGACCATTCAGGAGACACAGGAGATGTGGGTTTGATCCCTGAGTTGGGAAGATCCCCTGGAGGAGGAAATGGCAACTCACTCCAGTATTCTTGCCAGGAGAATCCCATGGACAGAGGAGCCTGGTGGGCTACAGGCCATGGGGTCACAAAGAGTCAGACATGACTGAGCATGGAGCATGGGCATGCATGAACAAGCTACAAATATAATAAAATGTGAATGAATTTCTGCATCTTATTTATTTCTCCATGACCTAATTCGTAAGAGCAAGGACTTTATCTATCTTATTCAAATGTTTAAACACCAGTGCCCAGAACACTGCTGTGTTTCTTAGGATGGCTGTAACAAAATACCACAGACTGAGGGGCTTAAACAGTAGACATTTATTTTTCTCACAGTTCTGGAGGCAGCAAGTCCAAGATCAAGGTGTTGGCAGGTTTAGTTTGTTCTGAGCCCTCTTTTTGTGGCCCGTATATGCCACCTTCTCCCAATGTCTTCACGTGGTCTTCCCTCTGTGCGTCTATCCTAATCCTTTCTTCTTACAGGGACACCGGACACACTGGAGTAGGGTCCACCCACATGACTTCATTTCACCTTAATTATTTCTTCCAAGGCATATCTCCAGTCCATTTCTGAGATACTGGGGGATTCAATATATGGATTTTTAGATGACAAAATTGCCCATAATATCTACTTAACCTAGAGTAGGCAAGCAACACATGTGCTCTTGGGTGAATGACAGAACTATAAGAATAGCTGTGAAAAACAAATGAAGGTGATAAGCTGGAAAATCAAAAAGAAAACTCAAATGGAGAGTGAAAGTATTAGTTGCTCAGTAGTATCCGACTCTTTGTGACCCCATGGACTGTAACCCACCAGTCTCCTCTGTCCATGGGATTCTCCAGACAGGAATACTGGCGTGCATTTCCATTCTCTTCTCCAGGGGTTCTTCCTGACCCAGGGATCAAGCCCAGGTTTCCTGCATTGCAGACAGATTCTTTACCGTCTGAGCCACCAGGGAAGCCCCAAATGGACAGTAAACACATAAAAATATGTCTGATCTCACTAGAGTCAAAGAGACAAAAATTAAGAGAAAAAGGAGATATCATTTGCCTATCAAGACAGCCAAGGTTAAAAAGAATGGATAGCAAAATGGCCAAGGTTAAGAATAGACAATGAGGGGCTTCCCTGGTGGCTCAGTGGTAAAGAATCTACCTGCCAAGCAGGCGACATGAGTTTGATCCCTGACCCAGGAAGATCCCACATGCCACGGAGGAACTAAGCCAGTGCACCACAACCGTTGGGCCTGTGCTCTAGAGCCCGGGAGCTGCAACTACCGAAGCCTGTGCGTCTACAGCCTGTGCTCCACAACAAGAGAAGCCACCGCAACTAGAGTAGCCTCAATTCGCAGCTAGAGAAAGCCCGGGCAGCACTAAAAGACCCACAATAGCCACAAATCAATCAATCAAACAAACAAAACAAAGAGGATAGACAATGGCCATCTGTAGGTATGGGAACACGGGGAACCAGCCCTTTGATGTTATGCTGGTGAGGGTGTACTTGGAACACACCTTCTGCCAAGCAGCTTAGCAGGACGTACTTTGCAAAGCACAGTGTTCTGAAGAGTGAGCAGACTTCCTTAAAGAAATGACCCAAAGGGTAGGTCTTCATCAAATGAAAGGGGAGAAGGGAGCAAATGAGGCAGAAATAACAGTTTGTGTGAAGGCCCAGAAGCCAGGAAGCATGGTACCTTCAAAGACCTGAGACAGTGGAAAGGGAAGGTGCCCAATTATGCTGTCCCTCATAGACCAAGGTCAACACCAAGGTCACCTTCCTCCCCAAATCCCACCTATTCCAACATCTGCAGTCACATCTGGTGCATTGCTCTGCTTTCTTCTCTTTTTAAAAATGTTTCTACATAGTTAACAATGTCTAGATTCTAGGAATCTGATGGTGAACAAACCAGGGAAGGTACCTGCCTTGGGGGACTTCCACTGTCATGGGGAATGCAACTTTATTTTTTAAATATGTATTTATTTATTTGGCTGAGCCAGGTCTTAGTTGCAACATGCAAGATCTAGTTCCTTGACCAGAAATAGAACTTAGGCCCCCTGCACTGGGAGCACGGAGTCTTAGCTGCTGGACCACCAGGGAAGTCCCTAAAATAGGCTTTTTAATAAAATTTATTTAAATGTCTATTTGTTTATTTTTATCTTTCCCTGCTTGACAAGAACAGGAGTTTGACCTTTACAACAGTGGCCACTGTAAGCAACTGAAGAGATTTCTTCAGTTTAGAAGACTGTCTGATCAGATTTGCATTTTAGAAAACCACTCTGGCTGCCACCTGCAGAATCCTCTGAAGGCTGGTAACATGGAGGCAGGGAGGCTTATCAGGAGTCCACGCCATAATCCAGACCAAAGTTTAGAATGAGCAAACCAGAGGCAAGGCAGTATGAAGTAGATTGACGAGAAATACAGGAGTCAGGGCCAATGGACTTGTGATACATTTGACCAGGGGAGGCAGGCAGAGAAGAGAATATAGGTGCCATTCAGGTTTAGACTTGAGCTGCTAAGTACTGGCAACACTTCCCCTGGGGAGATAAAGAACAGGAGAAGGAGTTCGAGGGAAATGGGTTAAGTTCTTTCTTTGATATAATGAAGTATTAGGAGATCTCATTGGAGAAGTCCCAGGAGGCAACACGTAATAAAGTCGGGGGCTTCCCTGGTGGTTCAGTGGTTAAGAACCTGCCAGCCAGGGGAAATGGGTTCTATCCCTGGTCCAGGAAGATCCCACATGCCTCAGAGCAACTAAGCCTGTGAGCCACAACTACTGAGCCTGGGCACCTAGAGACTGTTCCACCACCTGAGGCGCCATCACAAAGAGAAGACCGTGCGCTGCAACTAGGGAACGCCTGCCTATGGCAACAAAGACCCAGCACAGCCAAAAATAAATAAACAAATATTTTTAAAGAAAGGAAAAAAATAATTCTTTTTTAAAGAATAAAGTCAGACCAGAAGTCAAAACCCACAGTTGGGATGAGATCCTCCAGGTTGGGTGTTAAAACTCCCCAGGACCTGTCCACCCATCTCCACCTCTAGGGTCCAAGAACAAGAAATCCAAGTTGGGTCAGGGGCCTGCCAGGACCGGGGGGTGTTACACTGCTTGATGGAGAACCGTGGGAGCTGAGCACTGTCCCTACAGAAGGCAGATTCTTTTTTTATTTTTGCAAAATAGGGTTGTGGTGGTTTTCTTAATTGGAGGATAATTGCTCTACAATGTTGTGCTGGAGAAGGCTGATTCTGACAGAATGGTTTCACAGATTTTATGAACTCCAAAAATTATCATACAGCATCTCCTGTAAAGGCCTTTCCTGAATCACAACCCTCTCCCTTCTCCCCAGTTCATCTACTCACATGTAAATGGGAATGGGGAGCAAGGGGGTGCCTTAGAAGAAGAAGCAATTTTTCTTTTGTCATATTTGTTCAATGACTTTTTCCAAGTTTATCATTTATCTGTTGACTTTGTTTACGGTATTTTTCACATATGAGTTTACATTTTTTTCATAATAAAATTGCAGTCTTCAAATATTTTCCTTAGGATTTTTGAGCTCAAGTCTGGGGCTCCGAATGTTTGATAAACCTCCTTTTTCTTTTCGTTGTTCTTCTTTTTCTGACCCCATGGCGTGTGGATCTTGTTTCTTTGCCAAGGATCGGATCCATGCTCCATGCCTTAGAAGCAGGGAGTCTTAACCACTGGACTGCCAGGGAAGTCCTCTCTTTATTTTTCATGAATCAGTTTGGAAGATTATAAAAAACTAAGAGCTCACAAAGACAAGATCAGCAATATCTTAGGCAAAGGGCTCTTCCACACAAGCCAAGCTATGGTTTGCTGCCTCATTGATTTTCTAAAAAATTTAGTACTGCATTTTATTCTGGAGATAACTGGTGAGCATGCCAGTACTGACAGGACACTGTGTCCTTTTAAAATACGTCTCAGGGGAAAAACATCTTTCAGGCATCATTGATCAGAACTGCACAATTAAAAAAAAGAACTATGCAATTGGCTTGTTTTAATTTTTTTGTACTGTGTGAATGATGTCTTGGATTATGTTTCCCCCTTTGCACTGGACGCTGGGATGGTCAGATCCAATTTTCCTTTAATAAAAAAATGTATCTTCCCAAAGCATGTGTTCATATTTGCTCTAATTCTATTTTTTCTTTTCTTCCCTTCGATTTTTCTTTTATACTCATCTTTGATATGGTATACCAAGCACTTTTTAAAAAGGGGTGGGAAAGAAAAGAATGCAGAAGAGAGAGAAATGGAAGAGCAAGACAAAGAAAAATTTCCCAAAGCACATACTTAGCAAGTGCATTAACTTTATATTACCAAATTACATTTAACTTCACCATGGGATTCTTCCATGTAAAGTTCTCTGAAAACAGTTACATTTTCATTTGCTTTATTAAAAATCCACCCCTGATAAGCACAATATCTTTTCAACACGTCTGCTGTATAAAGTGAACTTTATCTGTATTTCAAAATTGAGAAAACCACCCGTATTGAACAAAAACTGTACTATGGAAAACTCAGCTATGGGCTGAACTTGACTATTATCTACCCAGCTCCCTTTGGGTGTTTCCCTTTATTTACTCTAGCTGGCCTTATTATTAAGTGTTTGATACGTGTCAGGCCGTATATTTCTTCTAATCCTCATTATGAAGAGACTGAGGGTCTTCCTGTCGGCAAAGTGGTAAAGAATCCCCCTGCAATGCAAGGGATAGAGGAGATGTGGGTTCAATATCTGGATCAAGAAGATCCCCTGGGGTAGGAAATGGCAACCCACTCCAGTATTCTTCCCTGAAAAATACCATGGACAGAGGAGCCTGGTAGGTTGCAGTCCAAAGTGTCATCAAGAGTCAGACACGATTGAGCACACAAACACATGAAGAGGCTGAGAATTCACAAGATCACTCACAGAAACTCAAGTCAATGGCAAAAAGACAAGAATTCCTTTCTCCTCTGCCTGGGTTTTTGCCACCAGATCACCTGTACCCTTCATTCTCAAATAATTCCAATTATATTCTCCATGCTAATTAGCAAAAATAGGCAGTTCACACCTATGCATTCTCTCTCTCCCTCTCTCTCTTACACTCACACACATATAAGTGTCTGCTAAGTGACTGCTAACTTAATGTAAATCATTTCTGGATAAAAACTGAAAATTTAAGTCCTGATCACCTTACACAGATGTAGGATGGCTATTGTCAAAAAAAAAAAGAAGAGAGGGAAAAAAAAAAAAACAGAAAATAACACCTGCTGGGGAGTGGGGAGGATGTGGAGAAATTGGAACTCTTGTACATTGCTAGTGGGAATGCAAATTGGTGCAGCTGCTGTGGAAAATAGTCTGGAGGTTCCTCAGAAAAAGTTAAAAATAAAATTACCATATGATCCAGCAATTCTACTTCTGGGTATATATCCGAAGGAACTGAAAGTGAGGCTTCAAAGAGATATTTGTACACCCATGTTCATAGCAGCATTATTCATAATACCAAAGAGATGGTAGCATGTCAAGCATCCATTGAGATTTTAATGGAAAATGTGATATGTCCACAACTGAATATTATCCGACCTTTTTAAAGAAGGAAATTTTGGCACATGCTACAACTTGGATGAACCTTGAGGACACCGTGCTAAGGAAAATAAGGCAGTCAGCAAGAGACAAACACTGCGTGGCTCTGCTAAGCTGAGGTACAGAGTGGTCAAATTCATAAAGACAGAAAACAGAAGCATGGTTGACAGGGCTGGAGTTTGGAGGAAACAAGGAACTATGATGTAGTTTAAGGCATGCAGTTTCTAGAACTGTTACACAACTCACACATAGCACTGCTGAACAGACACTTGAAAATGGTTGTGTGGCCTCAGTCATTCCGTTGTGTCGGACTCTTTGCGGCCCCCTGAATTGTAGCCCACCAGACTCCTTTGTCCATGGGATTTTCCAGGCAAGAATACTGGAGTGGCCATTTCCTTCTCCAGGGGATCTTCTCGACCCAGGGATCAAACCTACATCTCCCGTGTCTCCGGCACTGCAGGCGGATTCTTTACTGCTGAGGCACTGGGGAACTATTTAACTCGATAACACCCTTTTCCCTTGTGACTTATGGCCCAGTTTAAAAATGGGCCAAAGACCTTACCAGACACGTCACCATGGAAGAAGAGCAGACGACAAATAAACATATGTAAAAATGTTCTGCGTCACATGTCATCAGGGAAATGCAAATTAAACAATGATGAGGGACTTTCCTGGTGGCCTAGTGGCTGAGAACACACCATACAGTGCAAGGAACTCAAGTTCAATCCCTAGTTGAGAACTAAGATTCCACATGCCTCAGACCAACTAAGTCTGTGAGCTGCAACTACTGAGCCCTTGTTTCACAACTAGAGGCCATGTGCCACAACAAAAGATCCTTCATGGTGCAACTAAGACATGATGCAGCCAAACAAATAAATATTTTAAAGGAAAAAAGCAACAGTGAGATACCACAGCCCAGCAGTTAGAATGGCCAAAATCCAGAACGCTGGAGAGGGTATGCAGCAGCAAGAACTCTCATTCATTGCTGGGGGGATAACCACTTTGGAAGACAGGTTGGCAGTTTCTTAAAAAACTAAGCATACTCTTAACGTATGACCCAGCAGTTGTGCTCCTGGTATTCACACAAAGGAGTTCAAAACTTATGTCTACAAAAAAGCCTGCACACACATGTTTATAGCAGCTTTATTCATCATTGCCAAAACTTGGAAGCAACCCATATGTCCTTCAGTAGGTAAATGGACAAATAAACTCTGGCAGACCCAGACAATGAAATATGATTTGGTGCTAAAAAGAAATGAACCATCAAGTCATGAAAAGACTTGAGGAAACTTACAGGCATACTACTAAATGATAAAAATCAATCTTAAAAGGTTGCATTTGGTAGAATTCCAATTATATGACATTCTGGAAAGACAAAATTGCGAACAGGGTAAAAGGACTGCTGGTTACCAGAGGTTAGGGAAAACGGAGAGAACAGGTGAAGCACAGAGAACTTTTAGGGCAGTGAAACTATTCTATGTGAAACTGTAGGGACTTTCCTGGTGGTCTAGAGGCTAAAATTCTTTGCTCTCAATGCATGGAGACCCGGTTCAATTCCTGGTCAGGGAACTAGATCCCACATGTTGTAACTAAAGATCCTGAATATGGTAACTAAGACTTGGTGCAACCAAATAAATAAGTATTAAAAAAAAAAAGAAATTGTAATTACGGAGACATATCATTATCTATTTATTCAAACTCAAAACTAAGAGTACACAATGGACTCTCAGTGATCGCTATGTATCAGTGTATTTCCATCAACTGTAACAAACTTATCACTCTGGTAGGAGATATTTTTAGTGTGGGAGGCTTGCCTGAGAGCTGGGGGCGGGGTACAGTGGGCATAGAGAAGTCTGTACTTTCCACTCAATTTTTCTGTGAACCTAAAACTGCTCTAAAAAGGTAAAGTCTATTTAAAAACAATAATTTTTAAAATGGTTCCAATGGTAAAATTTATGTTATGTGTCTTGTTGTTTAGTTGCTCAGTTGTGCAACTCTTTTGTGACCCTCTGGGCTGCACGTAGCCCTCTACCCTGTCCATGGTATTTTCCAGGCAAGAATACTGGAGTGGGTTGCCATTTCCTCTTCGAGGGGATCTTCCTGACCCAGGGATCGAACCCATGTCTCCTGCATTGCAGGTTGATTCTTAATGCTGAGCTACCAAGGAAGCTGATATGTGTTTAACTGCAATTAGAAAAGAAAACTCCTTTGGTCTCAAAGGGACTAATCAATGTCTATCAGTTGGACAGCCTCAGAATTTGACTTTAATGAGAAAAGATTGATAAATTCATGTTTGCTAATGTAATTACTCATATCAAGAAAACCATCTATTTTAATTTAAGCATCAAATCCTGGTTAGTCTCAAAAAGTTGGAAGGGTTTTATTCAGGAGATTTATCCATTTGTCTAAGATTTTAAGCTCTGAAATGTTCATTTGTCTTATTCACATCTCCCCACTCCACACATACACTTCTTTCTCCTTCCCTCTCCACCCCGCCAACCCACCACCATCATGAAGTTTCTTTCCCTACCCCACCCCCCCTCTTGCCCATCTTTCTTTTATTTTATTATTATTTTTTTTTGGCTGCGCCATGAGGCACTTGGGCTCCTTCCCCGGTGGTTCAACAATAAAGAATCTGCCTGCAATGCAGGAGNGGATTTTCCAGGCAAGAATACTGGAGTGGCCATTTCCTTCTCCAGGGGATCTTCTCGACCCAGGGATCAAACCTACATCTCCCGTGTCTCCGGCACTGCAGGCGGATTCTTTACTGCTGAGGCACTGGGGAACTATTTAACTCGATAACACCCTTTTCCCTTGTGACTTATGGCCCAGTTTAAAAATGGGCCAAAGACCTTACCAGACACGTCACCATGGAAGAAGAGCAGACGACAAATAAACATATGTAAAAATGTTCTGCGTCACATGTCATCAGGGAAATGCAAATTAAACAATGATGAGGGACTTTCCTGGTGGCCTAGTGGCTGAGAACACACCATACAGTGCAAGGAACTCAAGTTCAATCCCTAGTTGAGAACTAAGATTCCACATGCCTCAGACCAACTAAGTCTGTGAGCTGCAACTACTGAGCCCTTGTTTCACAACTAGAGGCCATGTGCCACAACAAAAGATCCTTCATGGTGCAACTAAGACATGATGCAGCCAAACAAATAAATATTTTAAAGGAAAAAAGCAACAGTGAGATACCACAGCCCAGCAGTTAGAATGGCCAAAATCCAGAACGCTGGAGAGGGTATGCAGCAGCAAGAACTCTCATTCATTGCTGGGGGGATAACCACTTTGGAAGACAGGTTGGCAGTTTCTTAAAAAACTAAGCATACTCTTAACGTATGACCCAGCAGTTGTGCTCCTGGTATTCACACAAAGGAGTTCAAAACTTATGTCTACAAAAAAGCCTGCACACACATGTTTATAGCAGCTTTATTCATCATTGCCAAAACTTGGAAGCAACCCATATGTCCTTCAGTAGGTAAATGGACAAATAAACTCTGGCAGACCCAGACAATGAAATATGATTTGGTGCTAAAAAGAAATGAACCATCAAGTCATGAAAAGACTTGAGGAAACTTACAGGCATACTACTAAATGATAAAAATCAATCTTAAAAGGTTGCATTTGGTAGAATTCCAATTATATGACATTCTGGAAAGACAAAATTGCGAACAGGGTAAAAGGACTGCTGGTTACCAGAGGTTAGGGAAAACGGAGAGAACAGGTGAAGCACAGAGAACTTTTAGGGCAGTGAAACTATTCTATGTGAAACTGTAGGGACTTTCCTGGTGGTCTAGAGGCTAAAATTCTTTGCTCTCAATGCATGGAGACCCGGTTCAATTCCTGGTCAGGGAACTAGATCCCACATGTTGTAACTAAAGATCCTGAATATGGTAACTAAGACTTGGTGCAACCAAATAAATAAGTATTAAAAAAAAAAAGAAATTGTAATTACGGAGACATATCATTATCTATTTATTCAAACTCAAAACTAAGAGTACACAATGGACTCTCAGTGATCGCTATGTATCAGTGTATTTCCATCAACTGTAACAAACTTATCACTCTGGTAGGAGATATTTTTAGTGTGGGAGGCTTGCCTGAGAGCTGGGGGCGGGGTACAGTGGGCATAGAGAAGTCTGTACTTTCCACTCAATTTTTCTGTGAACCTAAAACTGCTCTAAAAAGGTAAAGTCTATTTAAAAACAATAATTTTTAAAATGGTTCCAATGGTAAAATTTATGTTATGTGTCTTGTTGTTTAGTTGCTCAGTTGTGCAACTCTTTTGTGACCCTCTGGGCTGCACGTAGCCCTCTACCCTGTCCATGGTATTTTCCAGGCAAGAATACTGGAGTGGGTTGCCATTTCCTCTTCGAGGGGATCTTCCTGACCCAGGGATCGAACCCATGTCTCCTGCATTGCAGGTTGATTCTTAATGCTGAGCTACCAAGGAAGCTGATATGTGTTTAACTGCAATTAGAAAAGAAAACTCCTTTGGTCTCAAAGGGACTAATCAATGTCTATCAGTTGGACAGCCTCAGAATTTGACTTTAATGAGAAAAGATTGATAAATTCATGTTTGCTAATGTAATTACTCATATCAAGAAAACCATCTATTTTAATTTAAGCATCAAATCCTGGTTAGTCTCAAAAAGTTGGAAGGGTTTTATTCAGGAGATTTATCCATTTGTCTAAGATTTTAAGCTCTGAAATGTTCATTTGTCTTATTCACATCTCCCCACTCCACACATACACTTCTTTCTCCTTCCCTCTCCACCCCGCCAACCCACCACCATCATGAAGTTTCTTTCCCTACCCCACCCCCCCTCTTGCCCATCTTTCTTTTATTTTATTATTATTTTTTTTTGGCTGCGCCATGAGGCACTTGGGCTCCTTCCCCGGTGGTTCAACAATAAAGAATCTGCCTGCAATGCAGGAGACTTGGTTTCAATCTGGTTAGGAAGATTCCCTGGAGGAGGGCATGGCAACTCGCTCCAGTATTCTTGCCTGGAAAATCCCATGAACAGAGAAGCCTGATGGGCTACATACAGTCCGTGGGGTCACAAAGAGTCGAACACAACTGAAGTGACTTTGCTTGCATGCTTGAAATCTACAATAGGAATAGAAAAGTTTTATCTGAGCCAAACTGAGGACTATAGCCTGGATGACAGCCTCCCAGGTAACTCTGAGGAATTGCTCTGGAGAAGCATGATCTTCAGCACAGTTTAATCTCTTGTCAGAACAAAGACCATCAAACAAGCCAGGGGTACATTCTTTCAAGGCTTAAACAAAACAAAACAAAATCAGATCAGCACACACACAGTTTGTCAGTACCAGTGCAGCCCTGGGAAGGAAATCTTATTGAAGGAGACCCACAATGGGATCCCAGGAAAAGAGGTATTTAACCTATATTTTTAACATGGCTATTCTTTACTTCTGGTCAATGTGCCCTTTTCTTGGTTAGTTAAAACAGAAAAGTGAAAGTGTTAGTTGCTCAGTTGTGTCCAACTCTTTGCAACCCTATGAACTGTAGCCAGTCAGGCTCCTCTGTCCATAGGCTTCTCCAGGCAAGAATACAGGCTGATGCTGCTAAGTCACTTCAGTCGTGTCCAACTCTGTGTGACCCCATAGAGGGCAGCCCACCAGGCTCCCCCGTCCCTGGGATTCTCCAGGCAAGAACACTGGAGTGGGTTGCCATTACCTTCTCCAATGCATGAAAGTGAAAAGTGAAAGGGAAGTTGCTCAGTGTGTCTGACTCTTCGTGACCCCGTGGACAGCAGCCTACCAGGCTCCTCTGCCCATGGGATTTTCCAGGCAAGAGTACTGGAGTGGGGTGCCATCGCCTTCTCCAAGAATACAGGAGTGGGTTGCTACTCCCTTTCCTAGGGGATCTTCCCAGCCCAAGGATCAAACCTGGCAGGATTGCAGACATATCCTTTGTGGTCTGAGCCACCAGGAAGCCCAGATGTACAATGCCCAGATGTAAAATGTTTTAAAATTAAAACAGATGTACAATGTATGCTTGATAGGCTGCCAAAAAGCTGTTGTAGTCAGCAAACATTTCAAGTTAATTCATGTATAAGCCACAATGACTTCCCCAGACCTCAATATGTGAAATTCTCTTTTATCAGTGTGTGTACACATGCATACATTTTAGGATAAGAGTAGAATTTGGCAGGCAAGCAAGTCACCCTGGAAGCCATTGAGAGATCTCTGTGTTTCAAAGGTGGAGACCTACCCAGGCGATTAGGGTGGAAGTTCCGTGAGGTGGAAGAGGTCAGTCCTTTGGTGGAAGAGGGAAGTGACCCAACTTCAGGCAAAGTGGACTCACTGAGTCTGAAGGAGGAAAGGCTAGCAATTCAGGAGAAGGTCAATGATCTGAGTCCCACTCATGTACAAATGAATCCAGTTATGAATGTCAACAGTCTTCAGAAAGCAGCATGACATATATATACTACCATGTGTGAAATAGATGGCAAATGGGAAGCTTCACCGTAAGCTATCATCCTGGGGGTTTGTCTGGGATCTTTAGTACAAGGTAAGGACGCTCAGAGGTCTAACCTCTCTGCTTTCTCAGTGTACACATTTTCTGCTTTACTTTAGTAACTCTATGCTGTACTTGTGTGAATGAATGACATGCCAAAGCAAGTGATGAGCCCTGCTCTGCAGTTTCGAGGTGCCTCGTAATGACTGAAGGCAGCCCCCAAAAGGGGAGCCTTGTCAGGGTTTATACCAACCTCCCAATGCCAAGAGGCACCCAGTGGAGCAGCCAGAACTGAGCAAAGCGTGTGGACTGAACTTTCCTTTCTCAGTCACCTTTTCCTGGCCTCTTTGACCATTTCATAACTGTGTGGGGAATTAGAACTACTTACCTAATCTGTTGGATCACAGACTTTCAAGGGACTTGTGACCCATGCTGTTACTATGTACTTTTACTTAGACCCCATGTATGGAAGCGCCTAGCCTTGCTACAAGCCAAAAGTTACGTGGGTACATTTGGGAGCAAGGCAGAGCTCTAGCTCCAGGAACATCTTTCAGGCTAGAGGTCACTCTCTTGGCTGCCTGCCTCGGGGGTCAGAGTCCTAAAAGCAAGTCCTTGTCATTGCTGTGCCTCTGAACTATGTGGATGGAAGCGCTGCTAGCGAGCGTGAGGTTTCTAAGAACATAGGTCAGAAATCCCAGATTGGAAGTACAGCGGGACTCTTCCTCTGTAGAGCTAGCTCTTAGCGGATCAGAGAAAGCTCTCCAGTGGCTTCTGTCTCAACTCCTTAGATATTTCTTTTGTGGAATCTGTGGAAATGAACTGGAAGGATTGGTCCTAGTAGCTTGAGGACAAAAATCACTTTCTCCTCTCTGGTCAACCCTCCACAACCTCTTTGGCTATCACATATACTGGTATGGCGACACTCAGAAGGGACGTCTTAGGTATTGTTCGTCTCTTTATGACTCACTGCTTCTGCTGTGGTCAGGACTGTACTCAGGAAAGTGCATGGGCGCATGGAACACGGATGCGTCCCCTACTAGGTGAAGCTTGGGAAACACTCCAGGAAAGCCACTCTGCTCCACCCCAGGTGGCATCAGAAGAAATGGGCAAATCAAACAAAGGGCTTGGTGGTAAGGACCTGGAAATCAATTTGGGATGCCATCAGGTCTACCTCTGGTACGTCTCCAACCCGCCTCAGTGGTAGAACCAGGAGGGAAAAGTAAGGTGCCTGTGTCAGTAAGGGACAGACTAAGTCCAGCCAGGGAAGGAAAGCTTTAGTGGAAAATCTGTCTACACCCTCATCTAGAGCAAGGAGGGCCACCTCCGGTGGAAAGAACCCAGGGCTGCGGATGCCGCTTTTTTCTCTCCCACAGATGGGAGCTAGCAGTTCCAGAACCACTCGTTTACAGTGTATTTAAAATAAACTGGGACAAGTTGGATCCCCAGAATTAAAAAAAAAAAAAGGACACGCCTGATCTTCTTCTGTGATACTGAATGGCCACAGTATCCTTTGGAAGATGGGGAATGCTGGCCTGTTGAAGGGTCTCTTAATTACAATACTGCTTTACAACTAGACCGGTTCTGTAGAAAAGAAGAGACATGGGCAGAAGTGCCATATATGTTGCTCTTTATCTCTCTGCAAGACATGGCAGACTTATGTTCTAAGGGTGCAGATTTGGGTGTGAAACCTTCAGCTCCTTCCTGTCCTCTTACTTTGCCCCTGTATCTATCTGGGTCTCCCAAATGAACAGGCTGATAATCAGGGCACCCTTCCAGCAGGGGTTGCCTCAGTCTCGGTAGAATTTCAAACAGTCCCAATTGTGGTCAAGACTATTTAGAGGATCCAAAAAGATGCCTTTTTGAGACTAACTTATTACCTTACTTGGAGAGATGTAATGTACACCTTCGGACAGACGCTGACTGCTAACTCGAGCGCTCGATTTTTGGGGGAAGCTACTACTTTTGGAAATGAATGACTTGAGCGTGAGGCAAGGGGAAAGAGGAACACGAACTAGCCTTCCTCCTCACCAGGAACCAAGCAGTTCCCATAATACAGTCACTTTGCTAGAAGTAATCTTGAAGGACTCAAGCAAGTGCACACTAAGACTTTAAACTATGCCAATCTGGCTGACACAGAAGAGGGAGAGAAGAAAACTCCTCATAAATTCCTAGATAGACTTTGGGAGCAGATAATGCAATGGCAACCCACTCCAATACTCTTGCCTGGAGAATCCCATGGATGGAGGAGCCTGATGGGCTGCAGTTCATGGGGTCTCTAAGAGTTGGACACGACTGAGCGACTTCACTTTCACTTTTCACTTTCATGCATTGGAGAAGGAAATGGCAACCTACTCCAGTGTTCTTGCCTGGAGAATCCCAGGGACCGGGGAGCCTGGTGGGCTGCCATCTATGGGTTGCACAGAGTCGGACACAACTGAAGTGACTTAGCAGCAACAGCAGCAGACTATGGGAGGCTCTCTGAAAGTTTACTGACATTGATTCTGAAAGTTTAGAGAGAGCAATAATCTTAAAAGTTAGATTTCTCACTCAGTTGGCTCCAGATATCTGCTGTAAGTTATGAAAACAGATGTTTGGACCAAATCAGTCTTTAAAAAACTGTTACAACTGGTTTAGACAGTATATTACAGTAGAGAATATGAGGAGGAAAATAGGAGGCAAAAAAAAAAAAAAAAAACAGGCAAAAGACTGAAGCCCCAGCATGGCTGTTAGATCTGCCCTGAAACAGCCTGCGGAAAAATGCCCAGAGGAACCCAGGTGAAGAGGGACTTGTTATTACCATGAAAAGGAAGGGCATCTCAAGCAGGATTGCCCTCAGCTATCTAAGCCACCCGGGCTCCCTGTTGGGTCTGTAAAGGAGCACACCTGAGGAGAGACTGCCCTCTGAGGCACAGGCCCCAGGGGTCAGACTCTCAGGACAATCAGGACTGAATTTGCCTAGGGGTCCCCAACAAGCTCCTGTCCTAATTACAGTTAAGGAACCCCAAGAATTAATGACTGTGGAGGGCCAATCAGTCGATTCCTTTTGGACACTGGGGCAACTTTCTCAGTGCTCACTAAAGCCCCGATCCTCCCGATCAACTACCGTAATGAGATTATCTGGATGGGCCAAATGTTATTATTTCCATTGTCTTCTGTGCTGCAACTGGGACTCTCTACTATTTTCTACAGTTTCTAATCATCGCAGAGACTCCCTCACCCCTTCTGGGGAGGGATATACTGAACAAGGTCCAGGCCTCTGTTTTCATGAATATGGAACCTGCTCTTTTTAATTGTCAAAATGTAAATCCTAGAGTGTGGGCTGATGAAAAACCTGTGGGTCGAGCATAAAATACTATTCATGCTGTTATCAAGCTCAGAGACCCTCACCTATTTTCACATCAAAAGCAGTATTCACTAAAGCCTGAGGTTAAGGAGTGGGTGAAATCTTACTGTACTGACTTCTCATGATGTAAGGGGGATCTTAAACTCTGATCTTAAGTTCAGAGCAACAATGTTCCATCTTTGAAGCTACTGTAACTCATGGAGTGTCAAAAGTTCTAGGAATAGAATATCACTTACACTGTTCCTGGAGACCCCAGTCTTCAGGGAAGATTGAAAAGGCTGATGCCGTTATTAAGAGACATCTGTGTAAACTAACTCAGGAAACACAAGACAGTTGATTTAAAGTTTCACCCATGGCTTTAATGAGGGCTTGAACTGCTCCTAAGAAGAAGGGACTGTCTCTATGAGAGACTGTTTTTGCTCACAGATATTGTCATAGATCCTGACGCCTTAGAATTTAACTGTGACTCAGCTTTCAGCTTCTCAACCTCTTCATCAATTGAAGACTTCCCATGGTGAGTTCCTCCACTTCAAGGAAAGGGCTTTCTTCAGCTCTGCGAATACCTTCACTAACAATAATCATATACAACCTCTTCTTGATCTGATGACATCTAACAATCCTAAAATGGACTGATGTCTTTTAATTTTGATTATGTTTTAACTTGGTTTAATGACTATTTTGCCTTACCTCTCTAGCTGTAAAATGAGGTTTGTTTCTAACAGTCTGAGAGCTTTTAAGTTACAAATGGTTGTTCAAGCTCCTATGAGTGCCACAACCTCCCCCAATTATAACTTGGGGCCCCTGGATCAGAGACCCTCAATACGAAGATTAGGAGAATTTAGGGATGACAATTCAACAATTTAGGGATGACGCCCCCAGCAGCAGGAAGTTGTTATGGAACGAAAACGACACTTCTTTCCTTTGGCAACATAACTCTCCTAAAAGAAAAGGGAGGGAATGAGAGAGTCAGCTCCTAGGCAGGTTGATAAGAAGTTCAAGGTCTCCACGGAGGAGAAAGGGGTCCGGAGCCCTCAAGAAGGAGAAAGGGGTCTGAGGCTCTCAAGGAGAAAAGGAAAAACTTTTTTTCTACATTGCATTGTCCTAGTCAATATAACAATGTACTTTGCTTGAAGACATGCTTCTCCTTAACAAAAACCTTCTGACTAATCGTTATCTTAAGACGTATATTGTGGGAGTGGGTCTGGTGAGACCTTTCTATTTTTAGTTCTAATCTTGTTAATTTAAGACGTATGTTGCAGGAGTGGGTCTGGTAAAAGTATATAAGGCCTTGATAAGACCAGTGGGTGGGGGCTTTCTCCATCCCCCTTCTGATGGCTATGTCAGACACCTTCTCTGTCTCTTTTCAGACTTTAATAAAACTCTGCTATACAAAATCTCTTGAGTGATCAAGGCTGGTTCCTGGTCCCGAGGCTAAATCTTCTTCTTTGGAGATCACAAATCCAACACTGTTCACAGTAAGCTATCACAGTTCAGTTCAGTTCAGTTCAGTCGCTCAGTCGTGTCCGACTCTTTGCGACCCCATGAATCGCACCATGCCAGGCCTCCCTGTCCATCACCAACTCCCGAAGTTCACTCAGACTCACACCCACTGAGTCAGTGATGCCATCCAGTCATCTCATCCTCGGTCGTCGCCTTCTCCTCCTGCCCCCAATCCCTCGCAGCATCAGAGTCTTTTCCAATGAGTCAACTCTTCCCATGAGGTGGCCGAACTACTGGAGTTTCAGCTTTAGCATCATTCCTTCCAAAGAAATCCCAGGATTGATCTCCTTCGGAATGGACTGGTTGGATCTCCTTGCAGTCCAAGGGACTCTCAAGAGTCTTCTCCAACACCACAGTTCAAAAGCATCAATTCTTCGGCACTCAGCCTTCTTCACAGTCCAACTCTCACAACCATACATGACCGCTGGAAAAACCATAGCCTTGACTAGACGGACCTTAGTCGGCAAAGTAATGTCTCTGGTTTTGAATACGCTATCTAGGTTGGTCCTTTTCTTCCAAGGAGTAAGCGTCTTTTGATTTCATAGCTGCAATCACCATCTGCAGTGATTTTGGAGCCCAAAAAAATAAAGTCTGACACTGTTTCCACTGTTTCCCCATCTATTTCCCATGAAGTGATGGGACCAGATGCCATGATCTTTGTTTTCTGAATGTTGAGCTTTAAGCCAACTTTTTCACTCTCTACTTTCACTTTCATCAAGAGGCTTTTTAGTTNCGCTATCTAGGTTGGTCCTTTTCTTCCAAGAAGTAAGCGTCTTTTGATTTCATAGCTGCAATCACCATCTGCAGTGATTTTGGAGCCCAAAAAAATAAAGTCTGACACTGTTTCCACTGTTTCCCCATCTATTTCCCATGAAGTGATGGGACCAGATGCCATGATCTTTGTTTTCTGAATGTTGAGCTTTAAGCCAACTTTTTCACTCTCTACTTTCACTTTCATCAAGAGGCTTTTTAGTTCCTCTTCACTTTCTGCCATAAGGGTGGTGTCATCTGCATGTCTGAGGTTATTGACATTGCTCCCGGAAATCTTGATTCCAGCTTGTGTTTCTTCCAGTCCAGCGTTTCTCATAATGTACTCTGCATATAAGTTAAATAAGCAGGGTGACAATATACAGCCTTGACGTACTTCTTTTCCTATTTGGAACCAGTCTGTTGTTCCATGTCCAGTTCTAACTGTTGCTTCCTGACCTGCATACAGATTTCTCAAGAGGCAGGTCAGGTGGTCTGGTATTCCCATCTCTTTCAGAATTTTCCACAGTTTCTTGTGATCCACACAGTCAAAGGGTTTGGCATAGTCAATGAAGCAGAAATAGATGTTTTTCTGGGACCCTCTTGCTTTTTCTATGATCCAGCAGATGTTAGCAATTTGATCTCTGGTTCCTCTGACTTTTCTAAAGCCAGCTTGAACATCAGGAAGTTCACAGTTCACGTATTGCTGAAGCCTGGCTTGGGGAATTTTGAGCTTACTTTACTAGTGTGTGAGATGAGTGCAACTATCCTCCAATTGAAAAAAAAAAAAAAAATCATAGCCAAGGGATATTGGGACTTACCTGGTGGTCCAATGATTAGGACTCTTGAGTTTCCACCATAGAGGGCGCAGGTCAGGGAACTAAGCTCTTGTATGCCTTGTGGAGCTGCCAAAAATTTTTAAAATACGAAAGTAAGAAAAAAAAATCATGGCCAAGTTTTGTTTATCTCAGGAAAGGAAGAATGATTTTGCGTTAAATCTCCTAATATAATTTGCCATGTTAACACACAAAAGTAAAATACATCATCTCCTCTCAAAAGATTCAGAAAAGATACACAATACAGGTCAAAGTCCATTATGTCAACATTTCTTTTTCTATTTTTTAAAAATAAACATGCACACGCCCAGAGGTTTATGAAAAGGGGATTATATCATACACGCTGTTTTGGGGAATGACCTTCCCTCTCCCTCACCTTCTTCTGTTTTGATGGTCCCCCATTGCCATACCTCCTATTAATCATTTTTCTCCAAAGGCTAACAGTGCCATACACACCACATCCACGTATGTACACTGATATAGAAATGTGAGTGGACACTACTAAATAAAAATAATGGTATTTACAGACAGTTTTGCATCATACTTCTTTTCATAGAACAATACCTCAAGGAGTTCCTTGCAAGACAACTGATATGACCTTAATTTATTCTTTTTCTTCTAGTTTTACTGAGACATACCTGACACAGAGCACTGTATAAGTTTAAGGTATATGCAAATCATTTAAGCATAATGATTTGACTTACATACATACTGAAATGATTATCCCAGTAAGTTTAGGGAACATCCATCATCTCAGATGGATACAAAATTAAAGAAATATATTAAAAAATAAAAGTTTTTCCTTGTGATGAGAATTCTTAGGATTTAGCCTAACAACTTTCATATATAACATACAGCAATTTCAATTATATTTATCACGTTGTACATTCCATCCTAATACTTATTTATTTTATAACTGGAAGTTTGTACCTTTTAACCACCATCGTCCAATTTCTCCTCCCCACTCCCCACTTCTGGTAACCACAAATCTGATCTTTTTTCTATGAATTTGTTTTTGAAGTATAATTGACCTACAATGCTGTTATTTCCTTTTACACAAAATAGTGATTTGGTACTTCTATACATTTCAAGATGATCATCACTGTTCATCAGTGATACTGATCCATTTGAGAAGGATAGGTATTAACTCTTCTCTAAATGTTTGGTAGAATTCACTTGTAAAGCTGTCTGGCCCTGAACTTTTGTTTGCTGGGCATTTATTTTTAAATTACTGATTCAATGTCATTACTAGCAGTTGGTATGCTCATATTTTCTGTTTCTTCCTGGTTCAGTCTTAGGAGATTGTTGCTAGGAATTAGTCCATTTATTCCAGGTTGTCCATTTTATTGGTATATAACTATTTGTATTAACTTATATTGATTCTTTATATTTCTGTCCTGTTGGCTGAAACCCTTCCATTTTCATTTCTGATTTTATTTATTTGGACCCTGTTTTTCTCTTGATGAATCTTAATAAAGGTTTATCAATTTTGTTTATCTTTTCAAAGAACTAGCTCTTAGTCTCACTAATCTGTTTTTAGTCTCTGTTTCATTTATTTCTACTCTGATCTTTATGACTTCTTTCCTTCTGCTTACTTTGGGTTTTGTTTGCTTCTTTTTTTATATAGTTCTTTTATGTTCAAGGTCAGGTTGTTTATTTGAGAATTTGTCTTGTTTCCTGGGGTAGGTTTGTATCACTCTAAACTTTCCTCTTAGAACTGCTTCTGCTGCATCTCATAGATTTCAGACTGTTGTTTTCATTTTCATTCATTTTGGGGTATTTTTTAAAAAAATTCTCCCTTGATACCTTCTGTGATCTATTGATTGTTTAACCTCCATGCATTTGTGTTTTTTGCAATTTTTTTTTCTTGTGGTTGACGTCTAGCTAATGGCTATTTAACTAACAATCCACAATGTGGGTGAAGCATGGCTCAGCCATCTCCACTTACAGGCTCATGCTCAGTCACTTCTGTCCAACTCTTTGCAACCCCATGGACTGTAGCCCTAGAGGCTCCTCTGTCCGTGGGGGTTCTACAGGCAAGAATACTGGAGTGGGTTACACGCCCTCCTCCAGGGGATCTTCACAGGGATCAAATCCACGTCTCCTGCGTCTACTGCGTTGCAGGCAGGCTGAGCCATTACTGCTGAGCCATGGGAGCACCCCCTCCCCACTTACAGGCCTTTGCTTTTCTCTAGTTCTGGCCTCTACACACACCACAGGCAAACACTCCTGTATTCCTGTCACTACAAACTTGGAACTTTTTTCCCCACAGGAAAGATTCTCAAGAGCCAGATTCAAAGACCAAAAACTATATATACATCAAATGGTACATGCTGCCAGATCATCTCCCAACAGCCCCCAAAATCCTCTCCTCCCCTCCCATCATGAGAGTACTCTTTAAGTTTTGCCAGTCTGCTGTATATAAAGTAGTGACTCATGTTTATTTCAATTGCAATTTTCCTGATGGCTTATAAATTTGAGCTTCTTTTACTTTTATTTAGCTTTATTTTTATTAAAGTTCTACATATACATAGTTCAACAAAGTCAAATAGAGGTCTCGGATTGGAGAGGGCAAATCCAACACCCTCATCTACCTGGGTTACCTCCTAAGATCCTATTAAAATGACAGTAAAGATGGGTTTCTTAAAGGCATAAAGGAGCTCCCAGATAGTGCTTGCCTTTTTTCAGTTGGCTGGTGGCAGTCATTCTATTATTTTGCATATCTTTTTTCTTTTTTGATGCACTGGGCCTTGAATGCAGTGTGCAGGCTCTCCAGCTGTGATGTATTTCAACTCCCCTCTGGTGCAGAACATTAAAGACCTGTTTATATATTTTCTTTGATTTATTTATTTTTGGCTGTGCTGAGTCTTTGTTGCTGCATGCCAGCTTCTTGTTGTGGTGGTTTCTCTTGTTGGGGCTCTCGGGCTCTGGAGCACAGGCTCAATAGTTGTGGCCCAGGGGCTTAGTTGCTTCATGGCATGTGGGATCTTCCCAGATCAAGGATCGAAACTGTGTCTCCCGACAGGTGGATTTTTTATCCCTTTAGCCACCAGAGAAGGCAGCCCCAGGATTTTGTTCTTAATATAAGAATAATATGAACAATATGAGGATGTGCAGATTTGTGGGTGGGTGACAGAACTGTTGGTGTCTTGATTACGGTGGTGGTTTATATAACTCTATGCATTTGTCAAAATTCGAAGGACTGTATACTAAAAAGCTTTACTTTGTGTAACTGAAATCTTTTTTTCATGAAGAAAAACAAGTTATCTGGTAAGTACAGCTTTCTTTGAATCACAGTTTTGACTCAGTTGTGAAACACAACATCCCCTTGAATACCCCCCAAATAATCTACTTAGTCTCTGGGACAAGCAGGGCAGATTTCACTGGAGATTTTGTTTGGGGAAAAAGAGACTTACATTCCAAAGTGCCTCTCAGATATAGAATATCTGTGGCCTCTTTCCTCTTCCGGGCTACTTCTCCATCCCCTAGGGACCTGATCTCTACACTCATCCCAAATTCTTCTGCCTGGATTTTGAAGAACAGTTTAGCTTTCTGCCTTGTGCTCTCAAACCGACAGACCAGGTGTGATTGCATGGTTGGATGTAGTTGCACACTCGTTGTTCAGTTGCTCAGTCATTTCTGACTCTGCAACCGCCTATGGACTGTAGCACGCCAAGCTTCTCTGTCCACATATGCCTTTACAAATCATTTTAGAGACTTCCCTGGTAGCCCAGTGGTTAGGGCTCTGCACGTCCACTGCAGGGAGCACAGGTTCAATCCCTAACCAAGGAATAAAGATCTTGCATGCTTCAAGGTGCAATCAAAAAAAAAAAAAAATCACTTTAGAAGCAATATTTTTTGGTTTAATGGTATTGAATGTAACCACATCACTGCACTCAGAAAAACTGCACTCCACCCCCCATCCCCCAATGCCAGGCATTAGGCTATGGAGCACTTAGGGGCTTGGAGGAGAGAGTCCCAGTGAGACTTCTCAGGGCAGCTTCCTCCTTCTCAGGGCCGTTGATCTTTTTTTATTATTATTGGAGTATAATTACTTAACAATGTTGTTTCTACTGTACAATGAAGTGAATCAGCTCTGTGTATACACATAGCCTGGCGTGCTACAGTCGAAGGGGTCACAAAGAGTCAGACATAACTTAGCAACTAAATAAGTCTCCCTCGTGGACCTCCCTTCTACCCACACCCCCCAACCCACCCCTCTAGGTCATCACAGAGCACCCAGCCGAGCTCCCTGCGTTGTACATGGCTTCCCACCAGCTCTTTGCCTTACATGTGGTAGTGCATACATGTCAATGCTGTTCTCTCAATTGTCCTCCCCGCCCTGTGTCCCTAAGTCTGCTCTCTCTATCTGCTTCTCTATTCCTGCCCAGCAAATAGGTTCATCTGTAACAGTTTCCTAGTGATCTTTACGTAGCAAAAGGGGACTAAAGCAAAATCCTGCTCACTTGTTTCTCTCCTTTATCTTCAACTTCTTTTTCTACTACATCTTTCTCTTACATATTTAAATATGCTCAAATCTGTTCAGCTTTAAAAAAGAGAAAAAAATCCTCCCCCAAGTCCTATCCCCCAGTCACCATCCTATCTCTTCTCCTTTGTGGCCACATGTTCCAGAAAGGACTGTCCCTGTTCCTCCGCCTCAGTAAAGCTCTCTAGTCCAGCTCCCAGACCCAGCCACTTTCCAACTGGGCCGCGGTTCCGATCAGTGTTTCCATGCTGATGAAACCAGCAAACGCTCTGCAGTCTCTCATGTAAATTGATCTTGAAACAACATTTGGCATCGCTGCTCTATAAATACACTCTTCTCTCAGTTCCCACGCCTGGCTTTCCTCCTCCTCCCTGGCTCTTCCTTTCCAACCTCCTTTTAGCTTCCCCCCTGTCCAAATCGCTCCATGTTGCCATTTATCTCGGGCTCTTTCGAGACTGTCTTTCTTCTCTCCCTCTAGACCAGCAGTCCCCAACCGTTTTGGCACCAGGGAGTAATTTTGTGGAAGACAATCTTTCCACAGACCGGGGGTGGAGGGATGGTTTTGGGATGATTCAAGTGAATTACATATACTGTGCACTTTACTTCTAGTCTAAGGCTGCTAATGATTTGATAGGAGGTGCTAGTCTTTGGCTCAGAGGCTGGGGACCCTTGTTCTAGGTGGCATCTACTCCATGGCTTCATCTGATTAAGACCGAACTCTAGGTCAGTCTTTCTTATGAGTTCCAGACTCATCCATCCAGTGACCTGGTATGCATGTCTGTTTGGTGATCTGAAAGTGCTCCATCTCATTCTGGACCACTAGGCTGACTGTCCCTCAGGAAACTGGACTCTCACCTGGTGGCACTCTAAGAGTAACCCTTTTCATCTTTGGGTGACAGCCAATTATTCATTCCAACCTGTAGATATTACTTCCCAGATATTCCTCAAATCCCTTTATTCTCCCATCTCTTCAACCACAGATTTTCTGTTGTTTAGCTGCTAAGTTGTATCCAATTATTTTGCAGCCCTATAGACTATAACCCACCAGGCTCCTCTGTCCACGGGATTCTCCCAGCAAGAATACTGGATGGGTTGCCATTTCTTCCTCCAGGGGATCTTCCCAACCCAAAGAATGAACCCGTTTCTCCTGCATTGTCTGGTGGATTCTTTACCATTGAGCCACCTTCGCGTTAAACCACTATAATCTCTTTGTCCTAACTGGTCAACCCACACCTATTCTTGTCCTTCTCAAATTCATTCTCTAAGTTTGAAAGAGTGGTCTTTTAATTATGCAAACCTATGCCTGTTGATTTTCTGGTTAAAATTCTTCAATGACATCCCTGAACTCTTGGAATGTGAAGTCCCCAGTTGTTAGCCTGGCCTCCAAGACTGCATGTTCTGTTGTCTGCCTCTCTGGTTTCCCTCCAACAGTCTAAACCACATCTCTCTGACTTCTTTCAGTTATTCACACACATTTTCTTTTATCTTCAGAGCATATGCTGCTCCCTGTGTTGACAAAGATCTCCTCCACCCTTTTCTTCCTGCAGCTGTTTCTCGGCTTCCAGGGCTCAGTTTAATGCCACCTCCTCTGCTCCTTCACATTCATTTAAATCTCCATGATAGGCTCTCCAGGTTTCCTGTTCTTAACACTTATTGCAATGATATGTACGATTATTTCTTTCTTTCCCTGCTAGATGGAAAGTTCCATGTCTGTTTTGTTCAGTCACAGATGCCATTTGTCTTTCTTTTTAGTGACCTGGCACCTAAACTTTCCAGTTTAGAAGAATCAACCAAACAAACAAAAAAGAGAATCAACCATTTAGGGACTTCCCTGGTGGTTCCAGGTGGCACATTTGGTGAAGAATCCACCTGCCACTGCAGGAGATGCAAAAGACATCAGAAACATCCCCTGGAGGAGGAAATGGCAACCCACTCCAGTATGTGAAGTGAAGTTGCTCAGTCGTGTCTGACTCTTTGCTACCCCATGTACTGTAGCCTACCAGACTCCTCCATCCATGGAACTTTCCAGGTGAGTACTGGAGTGGGTTGCCATTTCCTTCTCCAGAGGATCTTCCCAACCCAGGGATCAAACCCAGTTTTCCTGCATTGCAGGCAGATGCTTTACCATCTGAGCTATGCTCCCCTGGAAAATTCCAAGGACAGGGGAGCCTGGCAGGCTAAAGTTCCTGGGGTCGCAAAAGGTCTGATATACTGAGCATACTGATATACTATGCATTGGTGGTCCAAGACTTTATACTTTCACTGCAGGAGGCACAGGTTCAATCCCTGGTTGGGGAACTAAGATCCCACATACCTCAAGATACAGTCAAAAAAATAAAGAACCAACAATTCAGTGAATCCTGGTGGGAGAGGCAGGAAGGCCAAAGACCACCCATTTGCCTTTTGAGGCTCCCCTGCACCTGAGACATGAGCATCCCCCCATCAGGAACATAAAGAGGATTTGGGATCAAGAACTGATCACACAGGAAGAATTGAAGAGTTGGAAGGATCATTCCTCTCCTTCTGGCAGAAACAGTGGTGGTGGCTCCAAGAGTGAGTGACTGGGACAGAAACAGTTTTGGTCCTGGCAGTGATAGGGGCTGCCAAGTGAGGTCCTGGCATAGGACTGAAAAGCGTCCTTGCATATAGCAGGAACTAACACAACACTGAAAGTCAACTGTACTCCAATAAAACTAAAAAAAATAAAATGATGATCAGTTAAAAAAAAATAGAGACAGAAAAATGTCATCGTAGGATTTAGGAACTTCACTGGTTCAGAGGTATGGCTTTCCAGCCCTCTCCATGGTTCTGTCACTTGTAAAGAACTTTTTAATAGACCCTACGTGCATCAGACTATACCACAATCCACTAGTCAGAGGCGACTAATGAATGCAGCAGCTATAAATCTACCATCTCAGAGGAGTTCCTGACATGAAACACATACACTATTAACATTCGCTGGTTAAAGGAGTGCATGAAACAAAAGGATCATAGATGTCTTCGGGGACTGAAGAGCCTGTATATACTTACAGAGGCCAGTTTTCAAACTTCACATCTACCTTACATTTAAACGGGGCTTCCCTGGTGGCTCAGATGATAAAGAATCTACTTGCAGTGCAAGAGACCTGGGTTCAGTCCCTGAATTGGGAAGATCCCCTGGAGAAGGGAACGACAACCCACTCCAGTATTCTTGCCTGAGAAATCCCATGGACAGAGGAGTCTGGGGGGCTACAGTCCACGGGGTTTCAAAGAGTTGGACACAACTGAGTGACTCAATTTCACTTACATTTAAATGGCAAAAGTCACCAAAGTTAAGCCAAAGTTTGGAAACACTGCATTTGTTGATACTGGAAATTCATTTAAGACTGTGCTCACTGCATTAATACGTGATTTCTTTTCCCACTAGGAAAAAAAAAAAGGGAATTCCCTGGTGGCCCAGTGGTTAAGAATTCGCCTTGCAATGCAGGGGCTGAGGGTCTGATTCCTGGTCTGGGAACTAAGATCCCACATGCTGCAGGGCAACTAAGCACGCGTGGGGCAACTAAAGTCTGTGTGCCAAAATGAAGATACTGCATACTGCGATCAAGACCCGATGTGGCCAAATAAATAAGCAAATATTTTTTAAAAATCACATCCACCAAAGAATAAAAAGTTGACCCAGCAGCCAGGGAGTTGCCTTATAACAAGGGCAGTTCACCTGGAGCTAAGGCTCACAGGCTTATAGACTAAAACCCAAAGGAATTCAGAAGTTGCTCTATGAGCAAGAACGTGGGTGAGATCTGGGTCATTTATTGAACCTAGATTTTCTCTTCTGCTAAATCTCAAGAGCAACAATATGGGCTGTTGTGAGGATTAAAGAATGTAAGAGCTCAAATCTACTAAGTGCTGTGTGGTGACCTAAATGGGAAGGAAATCCAAAAAGAGGGGATATATGTATACATGCAGCTGATTCACCTTGCTGTACAGCAGAAAATGACACAGCACTGCAAAGCAACTATACTCTAATAAAAATTTTTTTAAAAAAGAATATAAGATTCAATTTCTGGTCAGTGCTAAATGGCCCCCCCCGTGTTTTCATATTTCCTTCCTCTCTCCAGTGTTCCTTCCCTTGCCCCTCACTCTTCATCTCAAAAAGCAATGTATTTATTAAATCACATGGCTAACAAAGCAATGTTTAAGAGGCCAGTGATACTGACAGTTTCTTCATGCTGTTCTCAGCCTGAATTACACTCCACCCAAAATACAGATTCTTTGGCAGGAACGTTATAACATGGATAAAGGCACAGATGATATGAAAATTAACTTTCATAAATCGTTAAAATGTGTATAGGCTTTCTTTTTCAGATTTATTCCCGATGCTGAACTTGGCGATGCCCACATGGATGGCTTGAAGCTTCAAAAAAATCTATCTTTGGACAAGGCAAGTTAATGTTGCCAATATAAAAAAATGTGCCACTCATTCTGACAATACTGCCCAGGGTTTGATTCAATTCTGTTATTTCCTGGATTTGGGCTTCCCAGGTGGCTAGTTGGTAAAGAATCTACCTGCCAATACAGGACATGTAGGAGTCGTGGGTTTGACCCCTGGGTTGGGCAGATCCCTTGGAGGCGGAAATGGCTACCCACTCCAGTATTCTTGCCTGGGAAATCCCATGGATAGAGGAGCCTGGTGGGCTATAGTCCATGAGGTCACAAAGACTCACATGCAACTTAGCGACTAAGCCCATATGCACCATTAGAACAGTTGACAAGTATTTTCAAGAAAATTAGTTATTGCAGAAATCTAATGTTTGGGTTAGAAGCTGTGGTTTTCAGGATATAAACAGACACTTAAGAAACCCCAGACACTTGATTTTAAAAAGTCATGAAAAGTGATTTTTGTTTTTAAATTAGCATCTCAACTCTAATTTATGAATGGTGTAATATAGGTAAATTATTTAAGACCTCTAAGCCCTGATTCCTTCATCTATAAAATTACCTAATATAGAAGTCTGTTAAGTAACAGCAACCACAATGCTCAGCAAAAAGAAAGTCCTCACCGGATGCAGTTTTTCTCAGCATGCAGTGAAGACAATGTGTTAGAAACACTGACTTTAAAAATTCTCACGAAATCTTGCCATTTGCAACAACATGGATGGATTTGGAGAGCATTATGCTCTGTGCGATATCACTTATATGTGGAATCTAAATAATACAACAAACTAGTGAATATAACAAAAAAAGAAACAGATTGGACGATATAGAGAACAAACTAGCAGTTATCGGCATAGATGGGAGGGGCAGTATAGGGGTAGGGGAGTAAGAGGTGCAGACTGTTAGGCATAAAATAAGTTATAAGGATATATTGTACAACATGGGGAATAGATTCTGGGTTTAATTCAGTTCAGTTCAGTTCAGTTGCTCAGTCATGTCCAACTCTTTGTGATTCCATGAATTATAGCACACCAGGCCTCCCTGTACATCACCAACTCCCGGAGTTCACCCAGACTCATGTCCATAGAGTTGGTGATGCCATCCAGCCATCTCATCCTCTGTCGTCCCCTTCTCCTCCTGCCCCCAATCCCTCCGAGCATCAGGGTCTTTTCCAATGAGTCAACTCTTCGCATGAGGTGGCCAAAGTATTGGAGTTTCAGCTTTAGCATCATTCCTTCCAAAGAACACCCAGGACTAGGTTTAATTAGAAGGCTAAATAATCAGCTTGACCCATGCAGCTTCAAGAGATTTCCATAAGCTCTCTTCTTTAAGTGTTTCTTAAACATTTTCCTCTTCTCTCTCCAAAATAAAACTGTTCAAAAACTTGTTGCCACTCTATACAATTTCCCTAGAGTTCAATCCTCCCTAATTCTTAAGTTATCTCAAAATATTTGCTACTCCACTTCAGGTAAATTCAATAAAACTGGCCTGAAACTAGCTCTGTGTGTGTGTGTTTAAAAAAAAACAAAATTTACTTGGAAGAAATGGGCTTCCATGGTGGCTCAGTGATAAAGAATATGCTTACAATGCAGGAGACACAGGTTCAATCCCTGGGTCGGAAAGATCCACTGGAAAAGGAAATGGCAACCCACTCCAGTATTCTTGCCTGGGAAATCCCATGGATAGAGGAGCCTAATGGGCTACAGTCCATGGGGTCGCAAAGAGTTGGACATGACTTGGCGACTAAACAACAACAAATTCAATAAAGCCTGAAACTAGCTCTGTGTGTATGTGCTGAACACAAAATTCACTAATTTTCACTATTTTTAGCACGGCATGTGGTGACAAGCATTGTCAGTTTGGGGATGCTGTGGAAAACAAATCAGATACAGCACTTAACTGAGAGAGCCTCAGGGCCTGTGAGGAATGGAAACAAACTGTCCTATTTCAGAGTGAACTGTGCTGCAATGGGGGTAAATGCCAAAGGCGAGGGGGAAGGGCTATCCTGGCAGATGAAACCATATTCACAAGGGCCAAGAGTTAGAAGANGTTGGTGATGCCATCCAGCCATCTCATCCTCTGTCGTCCCCTTCTCCTCCTGCCCCCAATCCCTCCGAGCATCAGGGTCTTTTCCAATGAGTCAACTCTTCGCATGAGGTGGCCAAAGTATTGGAGTTTCAGCTTTAGCATCATTCCTTCCAAAGAACACCCAGGACTAGGTTTAATTAGAAGGCTAAATAATCAGCTTGACCCATGCAGCTTCAAGAGATTTCCATAAGCTCTCTTCTTTAAGTGTTTCTTAAACATTTTCCTCTTCTCTCTCCAAAATAAAACTGTTCAAAAACTTGTTGCCACTCTATACAATTTCCCTAGAGTTCAATCCTCCCTAATTCTTAAGTTATCTCAAAATATTTGCTACTCCACTTCAGGTAAATTCAATAAAACTGGCCTGAAACTAGCTCTGTGTGTGTGTGTTTAAAAAAAAACAAAATTTACTTGGAAGAAATGGGCTTCCATGGTGGCTCAGTGATAAAGAATATGCTTACAATGCAGGAGACACAGGTTCAATCCCTGGGTCGGAAAGATCCACTGGAAAAGGAAATGGCAACCCACTCCAGTATTCTTGCCTGGGAAATCCCATGGATAGAGGAGCCTAATGGGCTACAGTCCATGGGGTCGCAAAGAGTTGGACATGACTTGGCGACTAAACAACAACAAATTCAATAAAGCCTGAAACTAGCTCTGTGTGTATGTGCTGAACACAAAATTCACTAATTTTCACTATTTTTAGCACGGCATGTGGTGACAAGCATTGTCAGTTTGGGGATGCTGTGGAAAACAAATCAGATACAGCACTTAACTGAGAGAGCCTCAGGGCCTGTGAGGAATGGAAACAAACTGTCCTATTTCAGAGTGAACTGTGCTGCAATGGGGGTAAATGCCAAAGGCGAGGGGGAAGGGCTATCCTGGCAGATGAAACCATATTCACAAGGGCCAAGAGTTAGAAGAGCATGAAGATCTGGTCAGTCTGACCTGTGCTGGGGAGGGAGTGGAGAACAGCCACTGGAGAGTTGAGGCTGAGACGGGCAGAGCCTGATGGCAAGGGCCTGGCAGCAAGCTCGCCTGCTCAGTTGCTCAGTCTATTTGAGACCCCATGGGCTGTAGCTCACCAGGCTCCTCTGTCCAGGGAATTTTCCAGGCAAGAATACTGGAGTGGGTTGCCATTTCCTACTCTAGGAGATCTTCCCGACCCAGGGATCAAACTCACATTTCCTACATGAGTAGGCAGGTTCTTTACCACTAAGCCAGCCAGGAATCCCAGCAGCAAACTTAGGACACTTTACCCTTAAGATAACAGGGAACCATTTAAGGGTGACACTGTGATCTGATCAAAGTAGTACTTGAGAACAATTACTCTGGCTGTCAAGGAGACTAGTTAGGAAGCTCTCACAGTGGCCCAACAAAGGGGGTTGGGAGGTGGCCTGGATTAAGGTAGGGGAAGGTGGGGAGAAGTAGGTGGAGCTATTTTGAAGGTGGAATTAATAGCCTGTGGTGACAGACTGGAGAAGTGGAAAGGAAAATAACTGGTGAATTTTGGATTTGGGCAACTGAAAGGATACTTGTGTAATTCACAGACAACATAAGATGTGGAAGGGAAGATGAAGATGAGTTCAGGACATAAGAAATTTAAAATGCCAGTGGTGGGACTTCCCTGGTGGTTCCAGTGGTTACGAATCCACCTTGCAATGCAGGGGCACAGGTTCAACCCTTGATTCAGGAACTAAGATCCCACAGGCTGCAGGGCAATTAGGCCTGTGTGCAACAACTACTGAACCCACGTGCCCTAGAGCCCATGTTCTGCAGGAAGAGAAGCCACCACAGTGAGAAGCCCAAGCACCACAATGAAGAGTAACCCCTGCTCACCGAATGCAAGTAGAGAAAGCCCGAGTGCAGCAACGAAGACCTGGTGCAGCCAAAGATTTTTAGAAAGAAATAATCTTAAAATAAAATGTCAACAGTAGCTGGATATGTGGATCTGCAGTACAGTAGAGATCTGTCATGATTACAGCTGTGGGCATCCTTCCCATGTATACCTGTGAGTCAGTGAGTCAAAATCTTAGCTGTGCAGAAGAATCATTTTTCGAGCTTTTTTTTTTTTTTTTTGAAAAGCCTGTTATTTTTTTCCTTATGCAATATAGCTACAATTTTTCCATATTCATTGTATGAGTGAGAGTAGAGGACAGGACATTAAGTGAAGGTCAAATTCATTGAGGTTGAAGAAGTAAAGACATTTTTGTTTGTGGAGCCTTTCAAGAAATGATACGAGCTGCCTGTAGGCTGCGGGGGGTGGGGCGGCCGGCTGGCAGCCGGTATGTGTGTGCGTGTCTTTTACTAAGTGGTAAGCAAAGGATTTCTGATGTGACTTGTAGCTCTTCTTCCCTCACCCCAAGCTTCCAGCCTCATTTCACTTAGGCAAACTTCAAATTTGCATTTCCAAGTCTAAGACTTGAACAGCAGCTCAACTATCCATTAGCACTTACTCAAAACTCTTGGAAACAGCTCAAATGCTCTTTCTGGTTATTTATAGGACTTAGTATGGTCCACTGACTTCTGATTGAGTGCTTTCTGTCTTTTCAGCTGGAGAAATGAGGCCTTTTTCTTTGAACTTATAAACTGATGAATTTTATGACCTTTGTATTTCTAAATAAGAAATAATAGCAAATGAAGCAGATGACATGGTAATCTTTACAAATTCTCTACTCCAAAGTTTCCACTGTTTTATAATTAATCTAGAAAAGTGGCTGTGACTTTGAACTTCATACCCCTTACAGAGCAGAGCTATAATAAACAATCCCAGGCTAAAACACACAAAAATTTAAATACCAGGAATGGGGTTTACTAATTCACTAATGATTAAATCATTTGTTATTTGGAATCCTTGCTTTCCTGCAACCAGAATATATAGATTTTCTTCTGCATTCTGGTTCACTACCTTGTCCATTTACCAAGAGACATAGGGAGACTCAGAAAAACATGGTTTCTTGTTCCACCAACAAATATAAAGGAATACTTATCAGATGTCCACAATGCCTATACATCATTCTGCTATTCTCAATTCTGCTTTCTGGACTGAACTGTAATTTATTGACAGCAATTACATAATTAAAAGGTCCCAAGACATCATTTAGTCCAATCCGAGACAGCTGAAAACGCAAAAGCACCATCTAGGCTGAAAGGTGGCAGAACCTGGTCTGGGCTTCCAGCTGACTCAACGTCAAGGAATGCTTGGGGAAGATGCCAGGAGCAATTAAAAGGCTCCAGGAGTCTCCTGCTTAGTTCCAGCTGCTTTCAGATCAGGAGATACTGATGAGAAACAGTATCCATCTTCCTTCAGCACCTACCACCATCTAGACCTTTAAAGACCTAGCCTTCATGGAGAAAAATAGAGCCCATCACGTGTGAATTTCCTCCATTCTGTGTTCCTCACAGATCTCGCTTCACCTTTTCTCATCTATCTCCTCATTTCCTACTGTGAATGTTTGGGTTCAGTGAATTTTGAATGGTTCCAACAGTTTCTCGCCCCCTTTCCAGGGTTAATCTCCTCTCTGAGTCCTAGTCTTAATTTTTGTCTTGGATAAGGTCCTGTTTCTGCGTGCTTAGTCACTCAGTCATGTCCGACTCTGTGACCCTGTGAATTGTAGCCTGCCAGGCTCTGTCCACAGGATTCTCCAGGCCAAGATCCCAGAGGACCATTATTTATCTGCTCCCTTGCATCTTATTTCCTTCTGTGCTTTCTCCTAATCCTACATTCACCCCTCCCACCTTTACCCCAACCTAAGCAAACAATCCTATCAGCTGGTCTCCTCTTGGAAATCTTCCCCTTCATCTCCAAACTGACTGAGTCAACACTTTCTTAGTTGCTATTCATTCTTTGACCCAATTCAGTTTAACCTGGGACTTCTCTTTTGCTCTGACAGAAAATGCTCTTGCAAAGATTAGCAGTGATTTAATTGCCAAGTTCAAAGGCTTCTTTTCAATTCACCCTCTTAAGTTGGACAGGGTTGGTCACCACCTCTTTTCAGGGAGAGGTGGTTCTCCCACCATACTGTTTTTGAGCTTCTCTTCTGCTCAAACGCCGCACTTTACTATTTTCCTGACTTCTCTCATCTGTCCTCATGTTCAAATCTTCAAATATGATACAACACACACACGTGTGTGTCTCAGTGTGCCTGTTTCATTTCCACTCCACGCCCGACTCCTGAGTTCTAGTTCTATACAAGGTGTCAGGCACTTCACTGGTGGGTGGTCCAGTGGTTAGGGCGCCACACTTCCACTGCAGGGGTCACAATGAGAGAACTAGGATCCCACATGGCGCTTTGTCAAGACCAAAAAAGGGAAAAATTAAAAAATAGTGTCTACCAGGTAAGCTCAAACCTGGTCAAATGTATTCAAAATTGAAATTCTCTCTCTCTCCCCCTACCACTCCATTCTTCTTCCCACCCTTTCTCAGTTGATGGCATCAATAGACATTCAGGCCAAGGGGAAAAAAAAAGATCACACATGCCTTCTTCCTCTCTCCACCATCTCCTTACCATTGACTTGGCTTTATCTCTCAAACCTATCCTAGCCCACCCTCCCCACGCCTAGGGTTACAGCTGAGGGCACGGCATTATTCCTTCCTTAGAGTTCACAGGTCTCCTGGCCTTTGGTGCTCATCACCTTTCATAACCATCTAAAAGTTGTCTTCAAGCATTTTCCTGCTTTAAGTAACCCCTTGAAAGGTATCTCACTATTCAAGTCAGTTCAGTTTTGGTCCTCCACTTCACAACATTTTCAGTGTCCTCTCTACCTACTGTGTTTTCCAGCCACAATGAACTTGGTTATGTCCGGAATGGATTTTCACATGTCAGTTACAGGCATGTGCGTAATCCCTTTTGTATTTGGTGAACACTTACTCATCCTTCAGTAGATTCCCTCCTCTGTGAGCAATGCCTTGATGCTTTGTGGCAGAACAAATGCTCTAAACCAGAAGTCCCCAACCTTTACGGCACCAGGGATTGGTTTCGTGAAAGACAGTTTTTCCAAGGGGCAGGGGTGGGAGGGGGGATGGTTTCAGGATTCAAGCGCGTTACATTCATTGTGCACTTTCTCTTTTTATGACATCATCTCCACCTCAGATCATCAGGCATGAGATCCCAGGGGCTGGGGAGCCTTGCTCTAAACATACAACCCCATCGTACCTCATACGTGATAAATGATTACGTCATGTGATGGCTGTCTCCCCAACCCCAGAGTAGCAGTCCCAGGGGGGCAGGGGCATCATCCGCTCCGATATGCTGGGCACACTGGCAGGTCCTCTAGGATCTGACCCACTCAGTGGAAAATGTGTATGTAGACGGGTATTCCCCTCAACTCCCAGGCAACACACAGGACATAAAATCATATACTGACAGAAAGAGTTTTGTGATAGCTTTAATAGCACAAAATGTTTGTTGCTACAAGTTATACATGGATTGTAAACTGTATATAATGATACAAAGTGCTAACTAAATAGATGAGGAATGCATAATCACTTTGGCTCAGTTAAGTCCGATAATTTCAACAACTGGTTCACTTGAAGATGCATCTGACTGGCTAAATCTTCAGTTTTCATTGTTTAGAAGAGTCAATGTTTTTACTGCAATCAGAATAACTTGCTGCACTTGTCAATGTGCAAGTTTGTGCAGTTTTGCTCTTGATTATATTTACAAATATCTTACGCCAGTTTTCATCAAACATACGAAAAGGAAATCTGCCTTTTTGTCCCCAAATTTTGAACAGGCATAAAGCTTTTTAAACATTGATCTTAAAACACGTCAACTGTTCATTGTCCAATTCTCCTTTCCAATCACACAATCTGGCTCCAGTCAAAACAAATCTGGGGAGGAGCATAAACATTTATCCCACACGTTAAGGTTACTGATAAATACTGCATGATTTCATCTTATGATTAAGTCCTACTGTGATCGTGTATTCATGTTCTAAGTAATAGTCCAAAATTTCACAGCTATTTGAAGGGGCAGAACTACATTTATTTTCAATGTTGGAAAACAAACAAACAAAAAAACCCCACAAATGTACTCAATCACACTCCTTATAGGATTACTACTGAATTTCAAAAGAGAGTCCTGTGTTGTCTCTATAAACTTGCTTTTCTCTAATTTTACTCTTCCCTCCCATGATACTCAATGTAATACAAACTGTGTTATTAGAACAATTTAGCTCTTTAGTTTGCTTAAGTTTACCGGCCTTTCCAATTTTATTCAAGGCTTTGAACTGAAGTCCAATGAGCCAGCGGATGTACTTCCTTCCCAAAGAAAAATGAAGACTTGAAATAAATAGGTTATAGAAGACAAATCAGGTGTTATTAGATTTGTGAATAAGACACAGAAACAAGGCATAATAAAAAGATGGCCAAAACTGTTGCGACAACAAAAACTAGAAAGAAGTCAAAGAATTCAGAAGACTACCTGGATATACCATCTTCCTTAAAGATATCCAGATGTATTCTTGAATAAAGAGGTCAGAAACTAATTTTTTTTGTTTAAGCTATACGTTATTTTCCACTGTAACACATCAACTTTACAAAACTTGATGTGAGAGAGAAGACAGATAGTTTCTGCAAACTAGCAAACCTGGTGGTTCAGAGTGCTTTTATTCAAGTCGACCTGGTTTTCCCTATGGTTCTCTAAATATCCAACGTCTATACCATAAACTAATTATTTATATATGACACATATAACAGCATCCCTTCAGAGTCATGCCGTGTGTTCAGAGAGCCAATCAACCTCCTTGAGATAAATGGTAACTGATGCTTTCTAACAATTTGGTCCTAAAGCTTCACATTTGAGAAACGAACGCAAAAGTGTCATGAGAGGGAGCTGTTGAGTGTTCTGGGACTTGCAGAGTGGAACTGGAAAGACGGCTACGGGAGGAGGGAGTGGCCAGCGCCTGTGGAATCACAGGAATCGTCTCAGGCAGGTTGTATGGCAATCATGAGAAAGGGAGTGAGCGGAAGAAAACCGATGGCTTCTCTTCAAAACTCTGTCAACTGTTCCCACAACCCAGGTCTGGTTTTCCAAGTTTCCCAAGAGCTTGAAATAACTCTGAGACAACTGTCTTCAGAGCTGAAAGGCTTCAGAGTGTAAGTGATGCTTCCTAAAACAAGAAGCCTGTATTTATACCACAAATTGGAACTCATTCCAAAGCCTCTTAGGAAGAAATAAAAAAGGAAAGAAAATTCCAAGTCGTGAAAAATTCACATGCAGCTAATAAACATAAAAATACCAAACACACACACACACACACACACACACACACCCAAAGCAATTTTTCATAGATTTCTAGGCCTGAGACATCCCTTGCCAGAAACAGATTCTACACTATAGAAAAGACAACATTATAATCTACTAGTGTTAAAATCTGCTAATGTATTCTAGTTCTTGTACTTTATACCTATCATTTACGTAGCCTGCCTCCGACAAATTAAAAAGGCGCCATTAAGAGGCTTGGACAAAGAGTGGCTCCAAAGCTGGTTTAAAATAACTTTTTATTGCCCAGGATATTTTTTTCCCCTTGTGTTATATTTTGTCTATTTTATTTTTGTTTTCTTTTTTCATAACTATAAATTCAAGCTTAGGGAAGCTTGCCTTTGTCTTGAAAAACAAAACAACAAAGCTTTCATATCATTTGCAACCTGGTCTCATTTGAAGAGACAGGTGGGTTATCTTGTAAGAGTAAGATTTATATCACGAATGGTGCAGGTCTAGGTCTGGTGGTTCTGAGAGAAGACAATGGCATTCTTGACAAAATTACAATCTGCTGGTGGCATTTGCGGAAAAGAAGCCCTTGCAAATTTCTAAACGACAGTAAACTCTTATTAGGAAATTCTAAAGTGTTTTACAGGCCAAAAAGGGAATGAGGGTATTAGTAAAATGCCTCAACAGGGTAAAATACTGGATTTGAGAGTTACTGGAACTTGGATACGTAAAAAGAGGGTGGAGGTTGGGTCATGCTTACAATGGTCTCAAGTTCAAATAAACTACTGTGACAAGACACCACTTCACAAGTCACACGCTGGCCCAGGGACTCTTCTCCTCCCTTAGTAGGTGCTGGCAGAAGGCGTGCTCAGTCGTTTTCCAATGTAGATGCTGAAAGGGAAGCAGAGTGTGTCGTGTTTCATCTGTTTCAACAGCTCTACACCAACCTGTTCACAGACTGCACTGTACAAAGGAACGTCTTCAGCTGTTTGCGAAAAAGGGCTTTTCTAAAGGTCTACGTGCACGGTTCCCTGACACCTGAAATCATCACTGACTTACCTGAAGCTAGTCACCAGCCAGTCAAACTGGTTTTATGTGATTATGTTTACTCCTGGGGCAGGACTGGACAGCACAAGGCAGTGATTAGACACAGTCAAGCCAGAGAGAACAGATGTTTCTGAGGAGACAAGCAGAGCCAACCTCCTTTGAGGTGGTCTGCTGTGGTAGACAAAAAATTCTACTGATATTTAAGCTAAGAAATACAGCAATATACCTAACTACAAAGCTGCCCGTGCTTTAAAATGTTCTAACAGTTTAATTCTTTTTTAAAAAATTGTCTCATGATTCTTTTCTTCTCTTTAAATTTATTTACTTCTAATTGCAGGTTAACTGCTTTACAATATTGTGTTGGTTTCTGTCATACATCAACATGAATCAGCCATTGGTATACACACGTTCCCTGCTTCTTGAACCTCCCCCTCCCACGCCCACCCCATCTAGGCTGTCACAGAGCAGCGGGTTTGAGCTCCCTGCATCATACAGCAACTTTCTACTGGCTACTGATTTTACATATGGTAGTGTGTGTTTCCATGCCACTCTCTTCATTCATCCCACCCCTTCTCCTTCCCTGGCAGTATACCAGTTTAACTCTTAAGGGCCCTATATCACTTTCCCATGTCAAGCAAGGGTTTTGCCCTTATAGAACAGAAGCA
Organism: Neotragus moschatus; assembly: GCA_006410615.1. Taxonomy (NCBI): domain Eukaryota; kingdom Metazoa; phylum Chordata; class Mammalia; order Artiodactyla; family Bovidae; genus Neotragus; species Neotragus moschatus. Next base: position 874,640 of record SJYA01001314.1, on the reverse strand, counting down.
GAAGGGAAGTTAAGTTAAGGAAAAATACAGAACCAGCCCACACCCCAATGTAATAAAACTGTAATTTTTTTCTACATTTATTTTAACTGCACTGGGTCTCAGTTGCGACTCATGGGCTCTTCTTTGTGGCATGCTGACTTATTAGTTGTGGCATGCATGAGGGATATCTAGTTTCTCAACTGGGGGCCAAACCTGGATCCCTGCACTGGAAGCTTAGAGTTCTACACACTGGACCCCCCAGGGATGTCCCCCAATAATACTTTTCAAAATCCTTTTTTCCTCCATCTGATTGTATCAGTAGTTACACCAGCAAAAGAAACAGTCCAAAGATTCATAAAAGGAAGATAATTCAAGGTACAAAAGCCAGTCAACCTCCTGAGGGCAAATGAACTGCTGTGCAGTCAACCCTGGGGCAGAGTGGGGACGTGGGGAGTCTGGGCTCTGAGCCTGCCCCGACACCAACCACACACAACTTTCACACACTGCCTGTTTTGCTGCGTGCCGAGGCTGTCCTCATCCTCATGGAAGCAGGCACCCAGAAAGACAGAAGAGGTGTGTGAGACAGTCAGGTGTGTTTCCAAGTTCACGACTGTGAACATCTCTCCCACAGGCTGAGCTCCTTATAGGGAAGTTAAAAGACGCTGTATCTTCTGCGCATTCTACACAGAAAATGACCCACCGGGCATGCTCAAAGAGAAGGCTGGATACATCCTGAATATAAGTTAACAGCAAGTGCCTAACTCCTAAAATACAGGGTTGGCCAGAAAGTTTGTTTGGGTTTTGTCCACAAAATGTTACGTTAAGAACAAACTTTCTAGCCAACCCAGTATTTAAAAAATATATTTCCTCAATTGTTCAAATTAAAAAAAAAAAAGAATTTAAAAGACATGCCATAAAAATGAATGAATTACAGGTAAATGTGGGGTCAATTTTAGAAGAATTAAAAAAAAAAGACTATAAGGAGAGAAGAATCTTACTAATAGTATCAACCAATTTTCCAGTTTCACTCAAGGACTATTCAATAGAAGTATGCTTTCCCACCTGGGAAAAAAAGAAATATTCACACCAACCCCAGCTTTATACACTAAAGGTTCATCTACTTTCAAACTTAGCTGATCCTGAGTAATTTATAGACAACAGCAACAAAACCCAAAAAGAAAAATCAAATACAGAAGAGTTCACTTAAAAAAATGATCATTTCAGGGATTAAATCATAGAAACAACTTGTTTTCAAATGAGGAAAAAAACTCTACCATAACAAACCCTCGTTGGGACAGGTGTACCCCACTTTTCCAAAGTTTGGTTTACGTCACTTCATTACCTAAGTTAGACCTACATTAGTACCTGTTTTTGTTCACTGAAAGAAATCTGAAGAGGAGTTTCACTTGTATCAAAAAAAAAAAAAAAAAGGCAAAAAGTGAAAGTGCCACTTAGGGCTGGTTTTGAGGAGAGCTCTTAGGTAGACAGGGCACCCCAAGCAGTGAGAACTGCCCTGCCAAGCTCCTTCCCAGGGACCACACTCAACATCTCAGCACTCAGCCTCCAGAGTTTTGAACCGAGTCTGTGAGCATCTGTGCTTCATCTTGCACCCACTAGCAAGACGTGTCCTCAGGTGACTGCTGCTTCACCTTATACCATTTCAGCTTACGGAAGCTTTCCTAGAAAGGCTCTACTTTCAGAGAGTGGGGGAAGGGTGGGGGGGAACGTGTATATCAATAGTGTATCCTATCGACTCATTCTTTTAAGTTCACTCCACTTGTGCTAACATATGAAAAGAAAAACAACACAAACTGCTTTCACATGTATTCCTTACATTCTGAAAATAAAATCTGTGCAGAAAATGAATGGAAAAAACTTCCGCCATTGACCAGTACTTACCCTAGCCCCAAAGCCAAAACATGAGAGAGGAAGAGAGATGGAATGAACACCTTGAGAAACTCTGCAGAGAAGATCCCCCCTTTCTTCATGGCTCCACTTTTCCTCATGCTTAAGGAAACGGAACGCTTAGGGTGCCTGAAGTGGAACTCCCTGGGGGAAGAAATGCAGAGGAGGGTGTCAGACACACGTCTGATAAATGTGTCTCGGGCACTGGCGGGCCCACCACTGCACTGTGTCCACTGGAAAGCGACATGTACCAACTTACTTGGGCGGAATGTTTTCAGGTCTACTGGACCAGTCGGACACCCAGTCTACGCTTTTCTTCAGAGCATCCACTTCTTTCTCTCCTTCTGCAACTTCTTCTTCTGACTGTAGAGGAGAATGCACACTTTAAAAAGGGAGAAAAGGAAGATCGAGCCTTCCTACTACAGAAGACAAATATGGACAGAAAATACACAAGAATCAGAAACTTGGGCATCAGTTATTTTTATGTAAGCAACATGCCATGTTTCTAAAAAGGCTGATAAAATAATCTAAGATCAGAGTTTTTAATATCTTAAAAAAAACACAAACCTTGAGTGAGTTTCACTGTGGCTATATAAACATAAAATAAACCTGAAACTTGAATTATATCTCAATTTAAGAAAAAGAATATGAATCTGAAAAAAGTGTATGTTAGGACATGTTAACTGAAGTGTGGAAAGCATTGATAATTGCTGAATCTGAGTGGTATGTGTATGGATGGCCATCATGAATAGGCTCTGTTTACTTTTGTATGTGTTCAAAAATTTTCATAATTAAAAACTAAAGGGAACATATCAAAAGTATATGCTAACAAATAGGAAAGAAAAAAACTGGGAGAGGTGCTGAAGAAATAATTTAAATAATTTTAACAAGTAATTTTAAATAAATAGTATTTATTAAGCATTTACCAAGAGACAAGTATTGATCTAAGCACTTTCCATGTACTAACCTTTACTTAAAACAACCTTATTAAAAAAAAGGAACTATTACTATTCCATTTTACAGATGAGGAAATTGAGACATAAATAACCGCCTAAGACTGTATGAGTAGTAACTAGCAGGCCTGTATTCAAACCCAGGCAAACCATCTCTAGAACCCCCACTCTTAGGGATTAGGTTTTGTTTTATTCCCTGGAAGGAGATTATAGTTTTTAGACAAATTGCTATCCAAATATTTCCCAAAGGTTATTCAAAACTGGGGGCACTACTGGTAAAGAATCTGCCTGCCAATCTGCCAATGAGAGGGCACAGGAGACACTGGTTCAATTTCTAGGTCGGGAAGATCCCCTGGGGAAGGAAATGACTACCTACTCCAGTATCCTGGCCTGGAAAACTCCATGGACAGAGGAGCCTGGCAGGCTACAGTCCACGGGGTCACAAAGAGTCGGACATGACTGAACAACTGAACAACAAACTACATAAACCAAAAGTTTTAAAGAGTAATTTATTTAATACTGAGTAAGAATTTGACATCTTTCACAGCAAATTTTTTTCTTGCTAATGAGAACCTAAACTTTCAGCGTAAGAACACAAAATTTCCAGTAGCTTCTCTTTCAACAGAATCCACAGGAATGATCAATTTCTGAAAAATGACACAGATTTATTTATTCAGTTTTCAGGAATATGAAGCTATGACCCGAAACCAAAGGATCTCAAATGACCTGAAACCAAAGGATCTCGAAGCTAAGAATTATTTTGATGTTCTTTTGTTTGGACAGAGTTAACTTTTTGACCCAAATTTTCATTCTTTTCAGTAGGTACTTAGGAAAATTCTCTATGAAACAGCTGCCCCAGGAAGGTAACTTCAGAGAATCTCTAGGTATAGATGGCCCCTTTTGCTGTCAAACTGAAATTAAATCCCTGTGGATTTTTGCTACTCTGGTACTATCATTCTTAGTTCTGCTGGGCTTGACAAATTCCACTGAATGATACAATGCAGCCTTTAGGATTAAGCTTGTTCCCCCTGGGTTTTGAGATTACTGGCAACCATGAGTTGGCTCTCTGGAGTAAATCTGAAAACACTAAATCAAAAGTGACCAACTGCTGCAGTTTACTTAGAGATCAGCCTGTCACAATGTCTCATTCAACACACTGAGGGTCACTTCAGTTTCCAACCTTGGTCTCAAATCACCTCTTTTAAAACCACTCAAAGATTTAGATTTAAATTTGTGAATAAAGTAATATTTCATACTTTCCAAAAGAATGAAAATATAATAAGATTTTATGCTAATTTTTAGAGATGATGATCTTTAGACTATGATTTAGGAGGAAAAAAAAAAACCCTGATCAGTTTAGAATGCTGACCTTAAGAGTAAGGGCTGTAACCTTTCCTCATTCACTACCCTTCGCTTACTTTTATTAACCTTGAATTTACCAGTTTTAGGCTTTAAATTGTCTTCTGATTTTTACAATTTTAGAATACTGTAAAAATGTGCTTCATCTAATGAAGTGAGAGTCATGCCTTTATCCAAATCAATACCCCTCGCCCCACATCTGCGTCTACTGTGATAGAAGATTCTCATCGTTTCAGTGTGTCATCATGTGGAAGTCCCTCACTTTCTAATTGCTTACATTTTCCTTCTCTGGCCCACCCCAAGCTCTCTGAGATCTTTAAACATGGATATTAAATTCCATACCACGGTACAGATAAACCACAGTTTTACAGGAGAGAAAAGGAAGGCATTTCCAGTTTGTATCATCTTTCAACCCATGCTGGCCTCTTTGGTCCCAGAAACACATTGAGAGTTGCCTCTGAGAGACAATCTGTGGTCCGTTTTCAGCTACAAACGTGAGATTCAGGAGGACTAGCATTCTAAAAGTCTAGTTTGAACAATCTTTCTCCTAAACGCATGACATCTTAGGCTTCCCTGTACCATGAACGACTCACCTGACATGTCTCAGCTCATTCTCATGACCTTGTGAGCGCTCCTGAAATCAATCCCATTCATCGGCTTACTTTAGTACAACAGGGGCCACAGGCCCAGACAGCTGGGGTTTCAGCCCTGGTCTATCACTTACTTCCTTGGGGATCTTAGGTAAGTAACTTAATTAAGACAAAGCTTCGTTTTTCCAGTTTTTTCATGGGGATACTGTCACCTCTTTCACTGAACTGAAAATAATGTGGGAAAAACTTTAAAAAATATTCTAATAAATGAGTGTGGAGATTCCTTAGAAAACTGGAAATAGAACTACCATAAGACCTAGCAATCCCACTGCTGGCCAGACACATGTAGGAAACCAGAATTGAGAGACATGTGTACCCCAATGTTCACTGCAGCACTGTTTACAATAGCCAGGACATGGAAGCAACCTAGATATCCACTGGCAGATGAATAAGAAACCTGTGGTACATATATATAATGGAATATTACTCAGCTATTAAAGAGAATGCATTTGAATCAGTTCTAATGAGGTGGATGAAACTGGAGCCTATTATATAGAGCGAATTAAGTCAGAAAGAAAAACACCAATACAGTATATTAACACATATATATGGAATTTAGAAAGATGGTAATGATGACCCTATATGTGAGACAGCAAAAGAGACACAGATGTAAAGAACAGACTGTTGGACTCTGTGGGAGAAGGCAAGAGTGGGATGATTTGAGAGAATAGCATTGAAACATGTCTATTATCATATGTGAAATAGATCGCCAGTCCAGGTTCGATGCATGAGGCAGGGTGCTCAGGGCTGGTGCACGAGGATGACCCTGAGGGATGGGATGGGGAGGGAGGTGGGAGGGAGGGTCAGGACGGGGAACACATGTATACCCCCAGCTGATTCATGTGAATGTATGGCAAAAACCACAATATTGTAAAGCAATTAGCCTACGATTAAAATTTTTTAAAAATTCTAATAAATGAGCATCTTTCCTTTGTCTTCCTAAAAAGGCTGAAAAAGTCATATATTCTTCATGTGGACGATATAAAAGTATTCAATGACAGCCAGTAATAGGCCTTTGTTAACTGTACTATTTCCTAACCCTAAGCTTCTTTCCCATTTATGAAAAAAAATTCATCCTTCTACACCCTGAAGTAATTAAATGATCGCTTCTTCAATTAAAAACAAGCAATATAAAAAGCTTTTTGAAAGTGTAAGTAAATTATATCTATTGATTTCTCCCTGACTAAGAGTCCTACTCTGAAGCATATGATGTTTTTCTACAGGAGTTAGATTGCTTTTCGAAAAACATAACCTGGCTTAAATAGACTGATTGTTAGCATCACTTACACAGTGCTTGATGATAACCGGTGTTCTTTTAGGTACTTGTATCTGAATAGGGATCACAATAGCGATCCTATCACCATCTGACAGGGACCAAATTCTTTTCCCTCCTGAATTTCACAAATTCCTTTGGAATTCTAGGATGGATGCAGTCAGCTCTACAATTCCACTTAAAATACAATTCCCAAGTGAGCCTAACTGTACACCTGCCACCCCATGAGCCCTAATGTTCTTCTCTGTGGTTGTTAGTTATCAGGTAGATTACTGGGGGGAAAGGGTGTGTGTGGGGGGGAGGGAGGTCTAAGGTCAAATAAGTTTGAGAAGAGTCAGCTCTCAATATCGGTGGGTCACACATCCTCGAATATGGAAGCTGACTGCACTACCAGTTTATATAAGGGACTTGATCATCCATGGAATGTGGTATTGGGGGTAGGTGGTGGTGGTCCTGGGACCAGTCCCCTGAGAATACCAAGGAATGCCTGCACTTGGCGGAAATCAACAGACTTCTTTACTGCAGGAATTTCCAGTGTTTCTCATGCCCTGGTACCACTGGAGAGGGAAGGTGAGTGAACCTGGGGACTGCAGTGTATTTCCCAGATGTCTGACTTCAGAACTACCTTATGAAACCTCCCATTGAGCAAATGTTCCTCAAAATGTTTTTAGGGAAACACTAACTCTGGACTTTCGACTTGTCTGTACAAAAGGCTATATGGATGGAGACAGCTAATTCAGGAAAAGATTGAAGCAAACAATTAATTTCACTTCTCCATCCTGGGATTCTTTAGTATACTTTTTCCACCCCCTCCCCCCAGTGGAAGCTTCATATAGTCTCCTCGTTAGCTATAGCTAACTGCACACAACAAAACTGATGGACAGAGGCGAGCAATTCCACAATCACAGGCAGCCAGCTCCCTACATGAGTGCCTTGCTGCTACAAGCTTGTCTACAACATAGAGCTCATTGTAAAATCGTTAGTAGTCAGCCCCACAGATTTTCTAGATTTCAGAAAACAGCAGAAATGAAGCACAGTCAACAAAGGGAGAAAGTGTGCAGCTTCTCAAACAGAAAGAACACTGAGTGGATCCCAGGTAACATGCAAAATATTTCCAGTGCAAAGGGAGTCAGGACACTGCAGAGTGAGAACCCCACAAAACAGTTTTTGTTAGCATTCACTGAAACATTCATTCAACATACATTCTTCAAGTACCTTAACGTGGGAGAAAAAAAACAATGCTTCCTGTTCTCAAGAATTTGCACTCTGACACTGGGAGGTGATCTGATATGTCAATAAAGTCAAGGGCTGGTTATGAACATTCTACATCATTAACATCCATTACTTATTTATCACAAGGTTTATAATAAAAACCTTTGTTAAGCTTTCAGTACTATATCCATCTATATTTCCAACAGTGTCAACTCCTAGTGAAACAATATTTAACTTCTTCACCTTAAGAAACTTGGCATGTGTAATTTAGGTGAGTTTTATCTCTTGCTGCTGAAAATCATCGCCAACAGTCATTGACTTGATTCTAGGTGCAAAAAAAGCTTGACACCTGGTTCTACAACCACTTTTGTTTATTCTGTGACCTTAAATAAGTCATCAGTCTCAGCTTTCAAATATTTATAAACTCAAGACAGTAACCTAGAATATCGGAATGATATAGACAAAAGAATTTCCCAATTCTTTTAGGTGACAAGATCCCAAATTCTTGGTTGTAAAGGAGCTCATTCATGACCTTAGGCATAAGTAAATTTCAACATCAGAAACTCATTAAGTTAAAACAGCTTCAAACTATTTTTTAAAGTCTTGACTCATATTCTTTACTATATTTTAGCAAAACAGACTTATTTAGAGATTTGCATTTTCCTAATTATTGTAAACCACAAAATTAAACAAACATACACACACACACCTGAGAGCTATGGTCCTTGCTGGTGTGCATTTCCACATCAAACATGATCTGCCCATCTTCTTGTGGGGAAGGGCTGGAAGAAAAAGACATTGAGCTGTTAGTTTTCTTTCAATTTGTCAAATAAATTAGCCTCTACTGGATATTAGAAAATTAAAAGTTACAGTAGTATGGCTTTGAAAAAGCAGCAAGTCAGAAAGTACACCATAATGCTGTGTAATGAAAATTAAAACTGAGCACTCTTACTGTCCAAATGATCTAGAATTTTTCAGTGGTGTTAAATTCCTTCACAATGATAAATATGCGATGGAAATATTACCTAAAGACAGAAGCCTGTCACATTTTCTTATTTTCACTTCTTTTCCCAATAATGGTAAAAATATCTTCAAATTCAGAAATTCCAATTTGGGCTTCTTTTACTCAATGCTCTCTCATCATTAATTCACCAGTAGTTCTCAAAGTGTGAAAGCAGCTCTTAAAGACTCTTTCAGAAGGTCTGTAAGGTTAAAACTGTTTTTACAACACCATTAGGATTGATTTGCCTCTTTCATGCTCATTTACTCATGAAAGTCCAGTGCAATTTTCCAAAGGCTGCATTATGTATATCATGACAGAGAGAATGCAAAAGCACATGAGAATCCAGCTGTTTTCTATTAAGTCAGATATTAAAGAGATGTGCATAAATATAAAACGCCACTATTCTTACAAATTTCTTGGTTATGGAAAACAGTTACTTTCTGTTTAAAAAAGTTCAGTTCAGTTGCTCAGTCATGTCTGACTCTTTGCGACCCCATGAATCGTAGCACGCCAGGCCTCCCTGTCCATCACCAACTCCCAGAGTTCACTCAAACTCACGTCCATCGAGTCAGTGATGCCATCCAGCCATCTCATCCTCTGTCGTCCCCTTCTCCTCCTGCCCCCAATCCCTCCCAGCATCAGAGTCTTTTCCAATTACTTACGGTAATGTTTGTTGTTTGGTATGGTGGGTTTCTTATTATTGACTAAATGAATACATATTTTTTTAATGCTCTCAGTTTTACTTTCTACTACAGTAAATATCAAAACATATAATCCACATGAATACAAGATCTTTGGGGTTCCTAATAGTTTTCACGAGTGTAAAGGAGTAGTGAGACCAAAATGTTTGAGAATCACTATTTTACTTATTTTTAGAAATATTAACTGAGATATTTCAGAGTGAATTATAAAAGCTTACATCAGGTGATAACCTTTAACAAGTACAAGATGTAGTCCAAGAATTATAAACTTTTAGACAAAGATACATGATCATGAGTTCAACCTGGTAAGTGCTATTCTTTAGCTCTATCGAGGACTCCTTGTATAACTATAGCGAGTCACTACATCTTTCACTACACAACCCACCTCCCCACATGTAAACTCAAGTGGGCATGAAGGATGCTCCAGGCTTAACTTACTCAAAGGAATTGATAATGATTATTATGAAATTAAAAGATGCTTACTCCTTGGAAGGAAAGTTATGACCAACTTGGATAGCATGTTAAAAAGCAGAGACATTAGTTTGCCAACAAATGTCTGTCTAGTCAAGGCTATGGTTTTTCCAGTGGTCACGGATGGGAGAGTTGGACTGTGAAGAAAGCTGAGAGCCAAAGAATTGATGCTTTTGAACTGTGGTGTTGGAGAAGACTCTTGAGAGTCCCTTGGACTGCAAGGAGATCCAACCAGTCCATCCTAAAGGAGATCAGTTCTGGGTGTTCATTGGAAGGACTGATGCTGAGGCTGAAACTCCAGTACTTTGGCCACCTCATGCAAAGAGTTGACTCATTGGAAAAGACTCTGATGCTAGGAGGGATTGGGGGGCAGGAGGAGAAGGGGACGACAGAAGATAAGATGGTTGAATGGGATCACTGACTTGATGGACATGAGTTTGGGCAAACTCTGGGAGTTGGTGATGGACAGGGAGGCCTGGAGTGCTGTGATTCATGGGGTCGCAAAGAGTTGGACACTACTGAGTGACTGAACTGAACTGATTAGAGCTGCCAAGAGCATGTGTACGATAGTAATACACAGAGATGCTGGTGAGACTGACTAGAAAGTGAGATCCCCAGAAATGTGTCAGACATTAGGTCTAGGAGTCTTTTGACTATTATAACTGACGTAAGTGAAGTGAAAAGTATTAGTCACTCAGTTGTGTCTGACTGTTTGCAACCCTGAGGACTCTAGCCCACCAGGCTCCTCTGTCAGTGGAATTCTCCGTGTAAGAATACTAGAGCATGGAGCGATTCCCTTCTTCAGTGGATCTTCCCAACCCAGGGATTGAACCCAGGTCTCTCCCACTGCGAGCAGATTCTTTACCATCTAAGCCACCAGGAAAGTCCCACAACTGACATAAGAGATTCTACAATGAAGGCAGGAAAAGGGAAAAGCTGGATCTGTATCACACCGCCATATTAATGTATTTAGAAAATTTCTGTCTTGAAATGGAACAGAAATCTCAGGCTATATAGCACAGGAACCCAGTAGAATGAGGGACTCTTATCCTCAGTGTACTGTCATTAGGCTGCTAACACTGCTGAATTCACAGCCATAGATCAGGTGAGGGGCCAGCCTCACACAGCCATGATGATGAGGACAAGGCAGCCAGACGATCAAGTCAAGAATCACTCATCTTACCATGGCAAGCTCAAAGTAAGCTCGCTTAGATTAACACTCAGCATTTCACTGGTAGGCTGATCTGAACAATCTGGCATGCATTATTATCCTGGCTCATTGGCTTAAAGCTCAACATTCAGAAAACTAAGATCATGGCATCCGGTCCCATCACTTCACAGGAAATAGATGGGGAGACAGTGGAAACAGTGTCACAGACTTTATTTTTGGAGGCTCCAAAATCACTGCAGATGGTGACTGCAGCCATGAAATTAAAAGACGCTTACTCCTTAGAAATAAAGTTATGACCAACCTAGAAAGCATATTGAAAAGCAGAGATATTACTTTGCCAACAAAAGTCCATCTAGTCAAGGCTATGGTTTTCCAGTAGTCATGTATGGATGTGAGAGCTGGACTATAAAGAAAGCTGAGCACCGAAGAACAGATGGTTTTGAACTGTGATGCTGGAGAAGACTCTTCAGAGTCCCTTGGACTGCAAGGAGATCCAACCAGTCCATCCTAAAGGAGATCAGTTCTGGGTGTTCACTGGAAGGGCTGATGCTGAGGCTGAAACTCCAATACTTTGGCCACCTCATGCGAAGAGTTGACTCATTGCAAAAGACTCTGATGCTGGGAGGGACTGGGGGCAGGAGGAGAAGGGGATGACAGAGGATGAGACGGCTAGATGGCATCAGACTCGATGGACATGAGTCTGAGTGAACCCCGGGAGATGGTGATGGATAGGGAGGCCTGGCATGCATCGATTCATGGGGTTGCAAAGAGCTGGACACGACTGAACGACTGAACTGAATTGAGGAAGCTTTTAAAATTTTCTCCTTTCTTGACAACAGGATGAGAATCTCTAGGGACAAGGTCTCTGCACTAGTACTTTTAAAAGCTCCTGGGGTGAATCTAGTGTATAGGTTGGAAACTCCAATAAGAGGCTAGAACACAAAGCAAAACACACGGAGGTTATTTTCCAACAATCACTGCAGTGACAATCGTGTGTTTGTTTTAGTTGCTAAGTCATGTCTGACTCTGTGTGACCCTATGGACTATAGGATTTCCCAGGTTCCTCCGTCCATGGGATTTCCCAGGCAAGAACACTGGAGTAGGCTTCATTTCCTTCCCCAAGTGGCAATCATATAGCTATGGGATAATTTTTAAATTAAAAATATACATAGGGACTTCCTTGGTGGCCAAGTGGTTAAGAATTCAACTGGCAAAGCAGGGGACATGGGTTTGATCCCTGGTCCGGGAACTAAGGTCCCACAAGGTGCAGAGCAACTAAACCTGAGCACCGCAACTACTGAGCCTGTGCACTCTGGAGTGACCTGATGTAGCCAAATAAATAAATATTTAAAAATAAATACATAGCTATTTTAAAATAAATAAAAATACACATAAGTTAACTTCGGAACTAAGAGCCAACACTTCTAAAATACTTCTGCCTACAAGAAACAGTTCTTAACAATTTCAAGTATAGACACATGAGCTGTAAAGACATTTTTAAATGTTCAGGTGTTAGATATCCCTAGAAAGCATCACTGAGCTAGAGTCCGAGGCCTCCTCTGAGGGGTGACTGGTAACCCAGAGCCTGAAAATGAGTCAGTGAGAACACAAAAGTGTCCAAGAGCACCTACTGCTACTGCTGCTGCTAAGTCACTTCAGTTGTGTCTGACTCTGTGCGACCCCATAGACGGCAGCCCACCTGGCTCTGCCGTCCCTGGGAGTCTCCAGGCAAGAACACTGGAGTGGGTTGCCATTTCCTTCTCCAAGAGCACCTACCACATATCAATTAACATGTTTAGAAACCCAACTGGAACACGTTCATGGGAAGATGAATTTGTATTAGATCACAAATATAACTGCAACCCCTGGTGGTCAGTGGTAAAGAACCCACCTGCCAATGCAGGATATATGTGTCCCATCCCGGGGTCAGGAACCCCCCCTGAGGGAGGAGATGGCAACCCACTCCAGTATTCTTGCCTAGAGAATCCCATGAACAGAGGAGCCTTGTGGCCTACAGTCCACAGGGTCACACGAGATCAGACATGACTTCTTGACTAAACACACACATAAATGACACAAGATGACCAGAAGGGCGGGCAGGTGATCTTTTCTCTGCTCAACGACAGCACCAAGGGAACGGCAGGTTAAAGGACTGGCCAGTTCCCATGATGCAGGACTGCATATTTGAACATATAATTAAAGCCTTATCAGCAGGCCCATAACCAGCAGAAAACTTCAGAAGCCCATCAGTGAGTCCCACAACATAAATGTACCATAATATAAATGTGATTCACAAAAACAGACTTCTGCTGGAGCTCCTATACCTGGCGGCAAGCTGCTCAGAGGTACTCCATCTGCTTGTAACAAGAGCCATCCTGGCTCCTCAGAAGCCCAGGGACATGTGAGCGATGTGATGAGGTGCTGGGGGTGAGGGGCGTGCCACAAGGCCATCACATCAGTCCTTTGTGGCCTCAGTAATAGCAGTGGATCACCCCTCATGCAGGAACTTTGAATACGATTTAACACTTGATTCTCCTTTTCTCCTTTTTCTGGTAAGAAACAACAGCATATACTATGCACAATTTTTACAAAGTATAAAAACTCTGAAGAAGACCCATGGCTAGCATTGAATCCCCTACAGATAATCACTGTTTACGTTTCAAGATGGCTCCTTAATCTACGTCCTGTGTATCTGCATTTTCTATATGGCCAGTGTCAGTGAACTCTCAGCCAGAAGATCATCCAATACCCCAAAGTGCTAATACTATAGCTGTCACCAGTCTAAGAACTGTTCAATATACTGCTGCTGCTGCTGCTGCTGCTGCTGCTAAGTCACGTCAGTCATGTCCGACTCTGTGCGACCCCAGAGACAGCAGCCCACCAGGCTCCCCTGTCCCTGCGATTCTCCAGGCAAGAACACTGGAGTGGGTTGCCATTTCCCCCATGGACTGCAGCCCACCAGGCTCCTCCGTCCATGGGATTTTTCCAGGCAAGAGTACTGGAGTGGGGTGCCATTGTCTTCTCCACAATATACTGCTAATGTCATTTAATTCCTAGTCCCTCTGGAAAAAAGAGAAGGCTGTACTGAGAAGTACACTAACAACTCAGTTCCATTCTCATATATATTTGTATTCTGAACTCCCTCACAATATGCAGTCCTTCATCAGAAGAACTAGTCTCCCCAAGCCAAATATAGGAAAACAAGAAATAAAACTTCTTCTGAGCTTTAAGGAAATTCAACAGCCTTCAAAATCAACTATCTTTACAGACCGTGGTTGGTGCCTCCATCAGACTAATACTGCTATAACCTGAATCAGCTTGTAGTTCCTGCAACTCAGACATTTAGTGAGTGGCTACTATATGCCAGTACCATGACTGTCAAGAGTGAAGCTGGACCCCTGCCTTTTAAAGCCTCACAGACTATATAAGGGAGGACAGACACATACAAAGATAACTGTATTCAAGGCAGAAAGAGGCCTGTGAAAGGACAAAGGAACATGGGAGAAAGATTTTTTCTCTAAGTAAACATATATATCACTGCCTGGTAAATATCTGAAAATGATACATTCTGAAGAAGGAAACTAACTGATCTAAGGAAAAAGTGGGAACTCATGTCCTTGTCAACTGGCTGGCTGATTTAAATACATGCTGCCAAGAAATCAGGAGCTATATTTTTGTCAAATGAGGATGGAAGTGATTTATTTTTCCTGATGGGAATTAACCTGGCAGCCCACCTGTTTCTGGAACTCCACCAGAACATGGATCTCACTCACCTGTCACAATGAGAACTGCCTCTTGAACTGCTCTGTCCGGATTCGTGCTGTGCGTCCAAAAGAATCTTCTCCATGTCCCCATTGTGAATGGAGGATGAGGAGGGTACATGCTCTAGCCCCCCATTCTTCCCATTGCCATTATCATTGCCATTACTGCTGTTCATGGGGAGCTCCACCCAGGAACCTGTTGGACAAGTCAGATAACTGCCGTCAACCACAGCAAACAGCAGGCTCGAATGTGCATGGACCATGCAGCCATGGTGAATTCAGATAAGAATTCTGGCTTGCCTGGAACCAGAGGTCCAAGTATTCTCAAGAAAATAAACAAAGAGCAATAAAAGTCAGAAGATCTACACACCACTCTGTTCCTGAAGGTTCTTGTGCAATCCACCGATGTAGAAGAAGCTGGAACTCTAAACTGAGGAACTCAGAAACATGTCTTTCAGCCAGTTTTCTCTCTGGTTAAAACTTATGTACAATAAACACTGCAGGAGAACTTGTAGGTTGCTTTCCAGAAAATAAATAGCTACTTTATTAGCAGATAGGCTACTTACCTTTAATATTTTAGTTACATATATATGTATTTTCCATAGTCTGCCTTTATCTATTTAGTTGTATAGTCTCTATCTGGCTTAGAAATTTCATAAAGTTTATCTTAGTAGTTAGCAACTGTGCCCTAATTAGTACAAACAACTGAGAAGCTCCTGGAGAGGCAATTTAAGCTGATCATAAACATGTCAATTTGTGTGCAAGTCTGGAGCATAAAAATGAACGCAGCTGGTTCTTTGTTAAATCAGGTGAGAATGCTAAAAACTCTAAAAAACGCTTTCCTGTCACACAAATTAGTTTCTTCCTTTCCTTTATACCGTATTCTTTCCATTCCTTCTCCTTTCTGTACGCATTAAACATACCTTGCAAACTTGGCTTTTCTCTCTTCGCTCCCACAAGTTCCACTGCCTAGGGTTTTCATGAAGCCTAGTCAGGGCGGGGCGGGGCGAGGGGGCGGGGAGAGGAGGGTGCGCGCGCATGGGCAACACAGACTGCCGCACATGGTGGAAAAGAGGGTGGAGCCACAGGAAATGGGCGGGGCCCTGGACATTTGGATTGGTCTTGAAAATATGGTTCCATGAGTTTGCTGACTACAAGGTCCTTTAATTTTAGCTAAGAATTGACAACAATAGCCAATAAAGCAACTTCACAACAAAAGGAAAGATTGGTATATTTTTTCTCATAATTTCCATTCCTTACAACAAATTTTTAGAAAAGGTAATCACACAAGTTGGTGGAACCATTCCTGTAAACTCCAAGCAGAAGTGTTGGAGAGAGTTCTGTGGCTGAACAGTCTCCTATCAGTAAGTCAGAATAACAGGCTCAAACCCTAAACTGCACCCTAAAGGAGGTGATGGCTAATCCAGACCCAAAAGTGAACTCAATATGACCGGTCTACAAAGGAAAAGCTCAAAAGGTAGCCCTGGCTGGAAATCTGACTTTCCCAGTTACTGTGACTTCAGTTGCCTCATCTGTAAAATAGAGATGATAACAAAGTATCTTCCTCCCAGTTTTGCTGTGAAGACTAAATAGAGGAATATAGGAAAAGTGTCTCATAAAGAGGAGATGCTTGTCTATGCACTAGTTAAAAGAGTTGATATTTGTAATGTACAGTGTTTGCTCCATAAAAATGAAGTTCCCTTTTCCTTCCTTTCCCTCCAAGGCAGTCCCAGTGGCTGTCAGAATCCCATCACCACCACCAAGTCTTTGACATTGTATTGTCAAACAACACAATTGTGAGACATCTCCGAGGTCGCCTTCTGTCCACACACAGACTGGACAGGACTCAAAACAGATGAACAAATTCCACTAGCAAAGCTAAGAAAGATCTAACACTGGAGGTCATTTAACTAAATGCTTATGCTTGGAGGGCATCTGGAGTGCATAAGAAATACACTAAAAGCATCCTTACATTTACAGCTCTGTCAAAATATTTTCTTTCCTAAAGGCAATCACCCAGAATATTCACTGGAAAGACTGATGCTGAAGCTCCAACACTTTGGCCACCTGATGCAAAAAGCTAACTCACTGGAAAAGACCCTGATGCTGGGAAAGGCTGAAGGCAAAAGGAGAAGGTGGCAGCAGAGGATAAGATGGTTAGATGGCATCACTGAGTCATCAATTTGAACAAGCTCAGAGAGATAGTGGAGGACAGATAGAGGAGCTGGGTGTGCTATAGTCCACGGGTAGCAAAAGTCGAACATGACTTAGCAGCTGAGCAACGAGAAAGTATTTTAACTGAAAAGAGTGACAGAGAAAGGTATATGATGAACAAACTTTTGTTTTCTATTCCCACTCTTTTCTAGGACTGAAAAAACCTAATTCACACCAAGAAGACCAGTTCTTCTTGTTCAGAAGCCCAATGTGACAAACAAAAGGCCAGAGTTGCTCTGGTAGAAGTAAAACTAAGGAACCACGAGTTCTAGAAGGGTCTCTGTGAAAGCCAGTCTTCCCTAAAATATAATTAACGTTCACTGGAAGCAGCTGATTGGGAGAAAAAAGGCTCTAACAATATCAGGATTTGGAGACCTTGCTTTTTTTGAAGGACTTCCAAACCCATATATAAATTCCACTTTCTACGTTAAAGTATGTAAGTAAGCAGAGTGTAAGAGCTTGAGGAGACACACCTAGAAAAGGCTTGGTGAAAATGACCTGCAACTGTCTTAATGTGTGTGCTCAGTCACTCAGTCGTGGCCCCCAGGCTCCTCTGTCCATGGGATTCTCAGACTGGAGAGGTTTGCCATTTCCCCCTCCAAGGGATCTTTGGTCTCTTGTCTCTAGCACTGGCAGCCGGGTTCTTTACCACTAGCGCCACCTGGGAAGCAACCACCTCTGCTGTGTGAATATTATCTCAAAGGAAGAAGAAACCTCTGGCATAAGTCCTGGTAATATCACCATGTGATAAACAGCATGATGACTATAGTTAATAACTGCATTGTGTATCTGAATGAAAAGAAAGTAGCTCTTAGAAGTTTTCACCATAAGAAAAAATTTTTTTGTAACTTTGTGATGATGAATGTTAACTAGACTCAACTGTAGTGTCACTTCAGAATAATTAAATAAAATCATTATTTTGTACAAATGAAACTCATACAGTGTTGTATCTCAGTTACACCTCAATTTAAAACACACACACACACACACAGGCAGCCTGGATGGGAGGGGACGTTTGGAGGAGAATACATACATGTGTATGTATGGATGAGTCCCTTTGCTGTCCATGTGAAACTATCACAACACTGTTAATCAGCTATGTTCAAACATAAAATAAAAAATTAAAAGAATACAGAAGGGTTGCTGGCACATAGTGCGAAAGCAAACACAAAACAAAACACATCTAATTCATAGAGTTGTTGGGAGGATGACAGGAATAATATAAATAAAGTGCTGTGTGTTAGTTACTATTATAGTTCTACTAATTATCTTTTAAAAAACACTTATTACAAAATTAATGCATTCCTTGAAAATGTAAACAATACATGAAGGACAAATTCACCCCTGTTTCCAGCCTCCCGTTCCTATTCCTAAAGGAAACTACTTTAAATAGCTTCATATGGAGACTTCCAGAGAATATTTCATTTTTTGTGTTTTGCTTTCACACACAAAAAAAAGGAACTGTACTGCACCCACTTCTCTGTAACTAGCGTTTCTTACCTAACAACTTGACGTTTTTCAATGTCAATATATGTTGCTTTACCTTATTATTCTGCATTGTATCCCATCATAAAGATATACCATGCTTTAACCACCACATGGCAATGGTTAATCATTACCCAAATGACTGTCTCTTCACATTTTGTTTACAACCAGAACTTCCGTGAACATTCTGCCAAGTAATCTGGCAATATCTAGTAAAAGCCTTAAAAAAGGAGATTGCCGTTAACTCTTAATTCTCTTCCAGAAATATCATCTGTGGAAATATTCAGTGAAGAACAAGTTAAACACAGATATCCATTAAATGTTTACTTACTAGCTTTATCTTTTGAGTAAAAATGAAAAAAGGCAGATTTGTCTTTCTCAATAGATCAACTACATATGCCTTTTCTTCATCACCTACTTCATGCCTGATTTGCAGCCTCAGAATTCCTGCCTGGTCTAAGGTTACCAAGTCCCTTTTTCCTTGGAAAGGAAACATGGCAAGATATGAGCACTGTGCTGTCCAAGTATCACCAAGTTGAAAGAAAAACCTCAATGAATTCTCTTCCTAATAAATGAACTTTAAAATTAAAAACTGGAGGCTCTATTATGTTAAAAGACTACTTACAAACTAACCATGGTTCTGTTGTGTCAGGTTGCACATATACACACTACAGGAGCTATTTTCTAGTTGAAGTGTGAGAACTGCTAAGAGGATTCAGAGATGCATGCCTCTACATTGTGTAACACAGTTCACTGTGAAGGCTGGTCCAGTAATTATAATTACATTCATGACTGCATGGTGTGTTTACTCTTTATAATTTTATAACCACCAGTTCAATCCTCTTGCAAGAAGGGAAATGGGAAAGTGAGAGAATGTGGGAAAGGAGAGAAGGAAAAAGAGTTTTTCTCATTCTTTCCCCAATTTTTCAATCCCATGTGCAACTCATTCTAACCCAGGGTAACACATTTCATTATGTCTTATTTTCTTTCCTCAAAACCTTTTACTTCAAGTACCTGATGCTGGAATCCAGCTGAGAACAGTCACTGAGATTTTTCTTTAAAACAACAACAACAACAACAAAAAACAGTATTATAAGGCACTGAAGTGTCATGTATCATAGCCTTAAAGGCCTTCTTGTAGTCCTGAGGAACCAATTATATCATAGCTGAAGATGTTTAAAAGATTAAAAAAAAAAAATTTGTACTGCCTACATGAAACAATAACAAAAACTGGATTACTAGTATAATTTTCCTCATCTTACCTACTAAATTTTATGACATAAATGTCCAATATCCTTAAGTAAATTGATAGTTTTCTCTAAACTAAAAGTAGCAACTGGAAAATATTCTTTTAACTTTGGAAGTAGTTCAGATATTTCTCCACTGATTTGTAATGAAAGCAAACAGTCCCTCTACACGGATAAACTTTTTTTTAAAAGTCAGTGAAAGGTTTCATTATTCCAAAAATTTCAATAATTTGCTATTAAAGTTCTGCTTTGACCCCTGAACTAAAGATAAAATCCCAAGCTACAGATTATCTGTACAATGAGCTCATCTCCTGTTTTTCAGACTTGTGCAACTTTGCCCAACAAAGAACTTCAACTTATCAGCAATTTGGGTAGTATTAGATGCTTGAATAAATTGTTTTGCAGAGTGTCCAAAAATCACTTGAAGGAATCAATAAGCCTTCTTGTTTTGTTCAGTCCAGATTGGTATATCAGGCTTAAAAAAAAAAAAAGAGTAAAAGGCAAGAGAAGCATTGTGAAATGTGGCACCATCTAAAAGCTTCTCAATAACATTTCAGAGCCGCTCACCCTAGCTCCAAGAAAATACTTTCCATCTAGCAGATGTTCCGAAACAACATTCTGATACTATACACACAGGCTGAACATCCTTGCACTTCTGTAACAGCTAATACAAATGGATCAGCTCCTGATTGGTCAAGGACATCAAAGACCTCAAGGGTCTGTCAGGACAGGGAGGAAAATCATCACATGGAGTGCAACCCCACTTTTCTGTTACATGGTCAAGGGTAAAGAAAAATTCCTTTGCTTTCTGTGATGTCAGGGACATATACTAACCAAACAGCTAATTTGTATCACAGAAAAACTGGAGTGCAATCAAGAAACAGTATGCTACAAAGAGATCCATAGACAGGTCACCTCTGTGCATTAGGTGGGATAACACAGGGAATAAATAAGAAACACACAAGATCAGGGGATCGTGGACCACTGAAGAGAAATGTCCTGAAAGGAACACTAGACTGGGTGAAAGTAAAACCTCAGCTCTAGGATCTAGCCTGTGGTGAACTTGGACAGCACACCTGACTCTAGACTTGTTTCTCTCTTTTAAAATGGAACAACAGACTCGTTCCAAATAGGAAAAGGAGTACATCAAGGCTATATATTGTCACCCTGCTTATTTAACTTATATGCAGAGTACATTATGAGAAACGCTGGACTGGAAGAAACACAAGCTGGAATCAAGATTGCCGGGAGCAATATCAATAACCTCAGATATGCAGATGACACCACCTTATGGCAGAAAGTGAAGAGAAGCTAAAAAGCCTCTTGATGAAAGTGAAAGGGGAGAGTGAAAAAGTTGGCTTAAAGATCAACATTCAGAAAAGGAAGATCATGGCATTGGTCCCATCACTTCATGGGAAATAGATGCGGAAACAGTGGAAACAATGTCAGATTTTATTTTTTTGGGCTCCAAAATCACTGCAGATGGTGAGTGCAGCCATGAAATTAAAAGACGCTTACTCCTTGGAAGAAAAGTTATGACCAACCTAAATAGTATATTCAAAAGCAGAGACATTACTTTGCCGACTAAGGTCCATCTAGTCAAGGCTATGGTTTTTCCTGTGGTCATGTATGGATGTGAGAGTTGGACTTGAAGAAAGGTGAGTGCCAAAGAATTGATGCTTTTGAACTGTGGTGTTGGAGAAGAATCAGACTTCGAGGAGATCCAACCAGTCCATTCTGAAGATCAACCCTGGGATTTCTTTGGAAGGAATGATGCGAAAGCTGAAGTTCCAATACTTTGGCCACCGCATGGGAAGAGTTGACTCACTGGAAAAGACTCTGATGCTGGGAGGGGGCAGGAGGAGAAGGGGACGACCAAGGATGAGATGGCTGGATGGCATCACGGACTCGATGGACATGAGTCTGAGTGAACCCCGGGAGATGGTGATGGACAGGGAGGCCTGGCATGCTGCAATTCATGGGGTAGCAAAGAGTCGGACACAACTGAGTGACTGAACTGAACAGATGACTTACAAGGTGCTAATTTCTGCTGTACAGCAAAGTGGCTCAGTTACACACATAAAGATTTTTTTTTTTTACATTTGTTTCTTATATGGTTTATCTCAGGAGACTGGATATAGATCCCTGTACTATACAGTAGGACTTTGTTGTTTATACATTCTAAATAGATCTGTTTCTTTACCGGTAAAGAACAGTGAACAGCTACTGCTAATGTTTCTTCCCGTTTTAAAATCACATGCTTCTAAAAGAGTATGTTTTTTAAAAAATTAATTAATAATTAAAAAATGCATATTAATATGTGAAGCAAATAACATTAAAAGACAAATTAATCCTAACCTACTGTGGGAAATAATACATAAACCTTACATTCCAGAACATAAGACACTTCAAATTTTTGAAAAGTCAACACTTAAGGAATCACTTAATCAAAAGATGGAGCAAGAACAATAAGCACNAGTGAAAGGGGAGAGTGAAAAAGTTGGCTTAAAGATCAACATTCAGAAAAGGAAGATCATGGCATTGGTCCCATCACTTCATGGGAAATAGATGCGGAAACAGTGGAAACAATGTCAGATTTTATTTTTTTGGGCTCCAAAATCACTGCAGATGGTGAGTGCAGCCATGAAATTAAAAGACGCTTACTCCTTGGAAGAAAAGTTATGACCAACCTAAATAGTATATTCAAAAGCAGAGACATTACTTTGCCGACTAAGGTCCATCTAGTCAAGGCTATGGTTTTTCCTGTGGTCATGTATGGATGTGAGAGTTGGACTTGAAGAAAGGTGAGTGCCAAAGAATTGATGCTTTTGAACTGTGGTGTTGGAGAAGAATCAGACTTCGAGGAGATCCAACCAGTCCATTCTGAAGATCAACCCTGGGATTTCTTTGGAAGGAATGATGCGAAAGCTGAAGTTCCAATACTTTGGCCACCGCATGGGAAGAGTTGACTCACTGGAAAAGACTCTGATGCTGGGAGGGGGCAGGAGGAGAAGGGGACGACCAAGGATGAGATGGCTGGATGGCATCACGGACTCGATGGACATGAGTCTGAGTGAACCCCGGGAGATGGTGATGGACAGGGAGGCCTGGCATGCTGCAATTCATGGGGTAGCAAAGAGTCGGACACAACTGAGTGACTGAACTGAACAGATGACTTACAAGGTGCTAATTTCTGCTGTACAGCAAAGTGGCTCAGTTACACACATAAAGATTTTTTTTTTTTACATTTGTTTCTTATATGGTTTATCTCAGGAGACTGGATATAGATCCCTGTACTATACAGTAGGACTTTGTTGTTTATACATTCTAAATAGATCTGTTTCTTTACCGGTAAAGAACAGTGAACAGCTACTGCTAATGTTTCTTCCCGTTTTAAAATCACATGCTTCTAAAAGAGTATGTTTTTTAAAAAATTAATTAATAATTAAAAAATGCATATTAATATGTGAAGCAAATAACATTAAAAGACAAATTAATCCTAACCTACTGTGGGAAATAATACATAAACCTTACATTCCAGAACATAAGACACTTCAAATTTTTGAAAAGTCAACACTTAAGGAATCACTTAATCAAAAGATGGAGCAAGAACAATAAGCACTGAAAATTTTTTTTAAATACTCTATTCTATCTCAATATTGTGAGGAAAGGAACTCTCTTCTTTAAAATAATTGTTGGGCCATGTTAACACCTCTCCCTGATCAAAGATCTTACAATGCTTTTAAATGTCATTTAAGCATCCAACTGATTTTTTAAAGACTTTATGTGGCCATATGCTAACTGTCCCAACTACCTCTTTCAAAAGGTAAATTACAGGAAGGTTAGGCAAGAACCTTCACAAGAGTTTCAGCGAGCTTTAAAGGCAACTGGGGAAAACCTCAGAACAAGATGTCTAAGCACCAGAATGTTAGGAAAAGCAACTGTATTTGGTCGGAATTCGATATTGGCATTGTCTTTCAACAGCCCACTTTTAACACACTAAAAACGAATGAGTTCTTAATCCTGTCTCTGAAAACCCATTGCCTCAGACGCCAAGATTTGTGCAATCTTGGACGGTTCAAGAGGCTGTTCATAATCAGGTTTACAGGACACATAACACGATCGTTAAAAAAAAAAAAAAAAAANAGACATGAACTTGGGCAAACCTCAGGAGATGGTGAGGGACAGGAAGGCCTGGTGTGCTGCAGTCCATGGGGTCGCAAAGAGTCAGACACACCTTGGCAACTGAACAACAACATGCAGCAGTTTAAAAAACTAAGGTTAAGATCTATTTTCATGACATGACACAGAAAGAAGCCTACAATTGCTCATTAAGTTAGAAGCTCAAGTTTTCAAGCTATATAAACCAAACCATGTTTTTGTTAAAAAAAAAAAAAAAAAAGTAAGTGCGTGTGTATTCATATAAGCATAGGAAACATTAGGAAGACATTATGTCAGTTGGAAGAGGGGCTCTGGGTAATGGGGTAGAGAATGTGGGACTTTGTTGTTTTTCTATATGGAATTTTTTTTTTCATATAAGGAAGAAATGTGACTTTAATATTAAGGTTGTTTTATTTTGTTAAGAATGCACAGGGGGCTTCCCTGGTGGCTCAGTGGTAAAGAATCCACCGGCCAATGCAGGAGACATGGGTTTGGTCCCTGATTCAGGAAGATCCCACATGCCAAGGAGGAACTAAGCCTGTGTGCCACAGCTACTGAGCCCATGTGTGGCAACGACTGAAGCCTGAACACTCTAGAGCCCAAGCTCAGCAACAAAAGAAGCCACCACAATGAGAAGCCCTTGCATCACAACTAGAGAAAAACCTGCACAGCAACAAAGACCTAGCACAGTCCAAAGTAAATAAAATTAGAAAAAAGAATATTCAGAGGCGTTTGGTGATATTCTGTCAACAACACATGGCAGGACCAGAGTCAAGGCCATCTCACCTCCACGAACGCTGTTCCAAGCTCCATACCCCTCTGAGTATAAGTGAACCCAAAGCTTTCAGAAAGAGATTGGCACACACCTCCTGCCAGGTGGGAAAGGAAACACTCCCTACTCTCACTGCTTGTTGCAGACAGAAAGATCTTTGCAATTTACATGGTGCCTTTTCCCTACCTTATCTCCCTACTGCCTGGGAGACAGACAGGACAGGAATTTTCATTGCCATTTCTACAGGGCAGGCGGGTGGTGGGAAGGGGACTACTGAGCCAGCCCCTGATCATGTGACTAGAAAGTCAGCAAGCCTCTCCTGGGTCTGATCAGAAGCATGTTAGGCTGCAGGCCTATCTTCCTGTGAAGGTACATACTTTTCACCAGGACCAGAAAGAAGGTGCCGCTGGGCCACAGCGGCTCTTCCTGGTCAGGGCTTCATGTAAACAACCCACATTGTCTTTTTCAAGCTGACACAGTCAAATCTGACTGAAACCTGACATGTTCTAGCTCTTGAAACTAGGTATGTTTGCAGGGCTCTGCCTCCAGCCATCTGTTACTTAGTGATATATTGGTTTGGGCTGAATTGTATCCCCCTAGACTTCATATCAGTTCAGTTCAGTTCAGTGACTCAGTCATGTCTGACTCTTTGTGACCCCATGGACTACAGCATGCCAGGCTTCCCTGTCCATCACCCACCCCTGGAGCTTACTCAAGCTTATAACAATCTCAGCCTCTGTTGTCCCCTTCTCCTCCCACCTTCAATCTTTCCCAGCATCAGGGTCTTTTCCAATGAGTNTGCAAGGCCCTCTGGTGCTGACACGCAGGTCTCCCACACCTGCGGGATCAACATTGTTTTATCCAACCCGTGAGCATTTCTTTTTTCATTTCTGTAAGGACTCTTCAGATATTTACCATAGGTATCGTGGTGACACAAGGGAAGTGCCTCCCCGTCATAAATCTAAAATCAAGCTGGTGGAACACTGACACGGCAAACAAGGAACAATGTAAGGCAGGCCAGATTTTTTAGTTGTTAATTTAAAAAAACATAATTACAAACAACATGCAATCATTATTGTAAAAATGGAAAATTTCAGGAAGACAGAGAAGAATATAATCACCTAAATCGCATCACTTGGCCCATTCTGGAACAGGACATGTGAAACCTTGTTTCCTATAGGTGGGTTGACCGTAAAGCATGTTCCTTAACCCTCCACCTACGTGCTATCTCCGTGTCTTTGTTGTTTCCTTGGTCTCATTTATGTGTGGCATCTATTTCTCTGTGTTTTTAACCTTGTTTCACAATAGTGTGTTCTCTAGTGTTAGTCGCTCAGTTGTGTCCGACTCTTTGCAACCCCATTGGCTTTGGAGTGTAGCCAAGAAGGCTCCTCAGTCCATGGGATTCTCCAGGCAAGAATACTGGAGTGGGTTGACATGCTCTCCTCCAGGGGATCTTTCTGACCCAGGGATCCAACCCAGGTCTTCTTTCAGACAGATTCTTTACCAACTGAGCCACCAGGGAAGCCCAGTATTTCACTATGCTGACGTTAAAATTTTCAGGCAATCGGATATGTTATTTTTATGACTTGGAAATACCCTCACGCCATGATTTTAAATCTATTCCCTAGAATTTTTTTCTAATAGGCTGGATTTTTATACTTAGTCCATCTGAAACTTATTTTTGTATGTTGTAAATTGCTTAACTTCAGTTCTTCGCAGTTGATCCAACAGTAGTTATTAAACCATCCTTTCTACACTGATTTAAGAGTAGTGAGTGAGTGAGTGGAGTCACTCAGTCGTGTCCAACTCTTTGAGACCCCATGGACTGTAACCTACCAGGCTCCTCTGTCCATGCGATTTTCCCAGCAAGGGTACTGGAGTGGCTTGCCATTTCCTTCTCCAGGGGATCTTCCTAACACAGGGATCGAACCCCCATCTCCCTCACTGCAGGTGGGTTCTTTATCACTGAGCCACCTGGAAAGCCCTTTATCAGCTTACTTGAGATATAACTGACATACTCTACAGTTAACCCATTTAAAGTTCACAGTTCAGTGTTTTATTTAGAGTTGTGCAGCCATCTCCACAATCTAATTCTCAACTTATGTCACCTCCAAAAGAATCCCTATGCTCATTAGTTATGTCTGATTTTTTCTAACTTCTTACATTTGATACTTATTCCAATCATTATTTATTCGAGTGTTTAAGAATTTTTCTCTGTACAGAGTGTTTTCGTTCTACTTCTAGTTTGGCAATTTCTCTTAGGTTTTCTTTGGCGCTTAATTTATGGTTCCATTTGGGGAATGTTCCATGAATATTTGAAAAGAAGGTATGATTCCTGTGTTGAAGACAGCACATTTGATGTATCTATTGGAACTACCTTAATAATTATTTAAGTTTTTTATATTTTCCCCCCCTTTCTGTGTATTTCAAGAGATCAGTTAGTATTTCACTCCTGATAGGTTTCTATTTCTTGTTGTAACTGAGGCTTCACTATTTGATGCATAGATGTTCATAACTGTGTCTTTATCATTATGAATTGGTCATAGTTTTGTCCTCAGTCCAACCTTGTCTGATATTAAAATCATGTTTAGTTGCAACATTTTGATGTACTTCTACCCATTTTTTTTTAACTTAAAAAAATAATTTATTTCTGGCTGTGCTGGGTCTTTGTTGCCGCACGGACTGTTTTCTCGCTGTGGCCAGCGGGGCTATTCTCCAGTGGTATGCAGGCTTCCCGTACTGCGAGAGAAGTGGTAGCTTCTCTTGTTGCGGAACAAGGGCCCTAGAGCACAGGCTCAATAGTTGTGGCACAAGGGCTTACTTGCTACGCGGGAAGTGGGATCTTCCCGGACCAGGGATCAAATCCATGTTCCCTGCATTGGCAGGCAGATTATTTACCACTGTGCCACCTGGGAAGCTCAGCAGCTAAACCTATTGTGCACTTAATCTGAGCCAGGCTTTATGACTATCTCATTGAGCTAATTTCCTATTTAATTCTCCCAACCATTTTAGGAGTTAGGTATTGTTAGCATTTTATAAATAAGAAAACCATGACACTTGCTAAGTATCATACACATGATGGCGATACAGCTGGTACTTGGACCTGGAACCATTTGACTGCCAAGTACAGACTCAGCACTACCGTGCTCCTGTTTCATTTCCACACACATGTGAATGAAGCTGCCAGTGTATTCTGATTATCTTCTTGCTTCTTAGCCTCCAAGGCACTGTCTAGAAAAATGGTTACAGTTGAGCCAGATTCCTCTTTACCCAAATTTAGAGAGATGCCACCTGGATACAGTCTGCATTATCCTAATCAGCTGCACTGCCAGGCACCCTTCCTTTGGAACTTTTTACTATAAATCACAGAGTTTCTACTTATCAATTATGGGCTTATGCAAAATTCAGTATGTTAGGTGTAATTATTTACTATTTGATTGGTAGGAAAGAATGTTTCCTTTCAGACACTAAAAAAAAAAAAAAAAGCTGCCTTAACCCTAGTATGTTAATCCAGGGAGTGATTTCTCTCAAATTATAGTTTTACTTTGCTTTCAAGAGAAGAGCCATAATTGTATCATGCAGAAAATGTCTTCCCTTGATCTCTGAAGTTTTGTCAAGTTTGAGAACACTGCATTGTTATTGCTTTTGAAAAACTAAGGACCAAGTGATATAAATCAGTCAGGAAATGGACATTTTGATACACAATTTTTGGAAATTGCTTTGGTACCTATTACACTGATAGCTAAATTAGGACTTTAACTTGTCTCATTATGTAACAAAGCTTTGTCTACAACCATTCTGGTGCAGCCTGCATCCAGATTTTAAATGTAGTCTATGGGTCTAGAACTTTCACTTTCAGGATATTGGCCTAAAAAAATAATCAAAGAGGTCTGTTCATGGATAATCATTGCAATATTATTGGCCACAAAATAACTTAGATAAAAAATCTAAATTTGGCCAACAGAAAGTCAATTTAATAACAGTGGTACTTCCTTGTAATGAATGTAGTCATGAAGAATAAAAATGTTGATCAGTGATGGGAAAATGTGGGCCATCAGGTGAAAATAGTTTACAGAACAGTATGAATAGCCTTCCAGCTTTTGTATCTATATGAAAGCAAAAGAAATGATATGAGAGGAAGAACTGTGGAAAGACTTGATTTTTATCTTCCTTTTCTGGCAATCTGTTAAAGTAGTGGTTAAGACCGTGGGCTCTGGAGATGACCCAGTTGGGTAGTATTTACTAGTCATGTGGCTCTGGGCAAGTTACTTTGAGAAAATAAATTAATTTGTGTAAAATCCTTAGTAAAGTGCAACTATCATCATCATTACCATTACGAAATGGAAATTAAGTAAAAATACATATGTCTTTAATCTCAGAGAGGCATCGTGTGTAAGAAAGAGCAAAAAACATGGGACCCAGAGTAAGAAAAACTGATTCTGAGTCGAGGCTTTCCAGTGATGAGATGCTGGGCAAGTCACATCCTCTCTGAGCCTGATCGAGGGTCAGCTAGGAAAAGTAGTCCTCTTTCACCATCTCAGGGATGTAGTAGGCATCAAATGAGGTGCTTGTAAGACATAACCACGATGTACTCTGCAAACCATTATTGTGTGTGTGTGTGCTCAGTTGCTCAGACATGTCCAGCTCTTTGTGACCCCCATGGACTGTATTCCCACCAGGCTCCTCTGTCCATGGGATTTTCCAAGCAAGAATACTGGAGTGGGGTGCCATTTCCTCCTCCGGGGGATCTTTCTGATCCAGGATCCAACCCACATCTCCTGCGTCTCCTGTGTCGACTGGCAGGTGGATTCTTTACCACTGAGCCACCCAGGAAACTCATTATAAATTATATTGAGTGTTGATTACATATTGTACCCAATTACAAATAATTTTGCCTTGTCTTGGCCCTAAAGCAGAAGAGGTGTGAACTCAGTGGTTTCAGAAAGGAGGAAAGGAAGCAAACATGGTAGAATCGAAGCATGAGCTCTGAGAAGCCTTCTCATCCAGTGACCAGATCAACTTCTCTGCAAGGCCCGTCAGCACTCGGCTGCCAGTTGAGACAGTGAAGAGGCTCAGAGGAGGAAAGAACTTTATAGTGTTTTCTTAGACTGGCAGCATTCCACCACATCCTAATCACCTTGTTCTTTCCTACTGAAGGCAACGGCTACCTGGCCTGATCAGTGGATCCTTTCAGGTGGTACTAAGTAAACTGGGCAGCAACAGTTTGATCTAGATTGGGGCTAATACATTAACATTTTCAAAGATCCTGTGAGGAAGCAACATGTCACTTGGAAAACTTCAAATTATGATGGTTCATTCTGCTGACTCTGCTGAGAGATTCAGAGAAGAATAAAACAATAATACATTTCAGTTCTCAAAAGGAACAGATACTGCAGTTTTCTTTGTAGTGATTCACAACTAACATGACCCTCAACAGAACAATTTTATATTGTGTCATCTTTCAAACGAGGAGTTTGGTTTAATGGAGTTTGAGGTCCCTTTAAACAATAAAGTAATTCTTTGATGTGTAGGTCAAGATTAATTAATGCTAATAAGGGACATTATTTGGTATTTTGAAGTGAACACTTCACCTGTAATAATTTTTACCTCATAACCTTTAATGGAGTTCAGAATTAGAACAAGAACACCAGTAATAGAAATTAAAATGTATTAAGAAATAAAAGCATCAAATATAAATATGAACATAAAGTAACTTTTTCTCATTTTAAGCTGGAGACCTTTCTAACTATAAATGAATAACTTTTTGGTTTGACTATAAAATAAAAAATTAAGCCCCAGTTTATAGTATTTTGAGCAGATTAAAAAATGAGTGTTATTAACTGTGCTCCTAAATCTGACAGTTTACATAAAATGGACAATTTCCTTGAAGGGAAAACAGCCAAAACTCAAGTAATAGGTAATTTGTGTAACTTTACGTCTTCAAAAAAATTAAACTCAGTTAACCTTCTAAAGAGACCCAAATGGCATCACTTGTGAATTCTATCCAACACTGAAGGAAGAAATTACATGAATTCTGCCTATAGTTTTTGATAATATAGGTAAGAAGGGAAACTCATTTTATGAGGTCAATACTACACAGACCAGACAATGGCATGGAAAGATAAAGAAACTATACATCAATATCCCTCATGAAACTTGCAAAAATACTCAACAAAATACTAGCAAAAGAATCCAGCAACGCTCTGGGAATGCAAGGCTGGTTCCACAATTAAAAGCCAGTGTAATTCACCATGTCAACATCATGAAGAAAAACTACATGATCATTCTTAATAGATACAGAAAAAACATCTGGCAAAACCCAACATCCATTCATGATTAAGAATGCTCAGAAAACTAGGAGTAAAGGGGAATTTCCTCAGCCTGGTGAAGACTATCTACAAAAACCTACAACTACTAAACTGAATGCTAAAAGGCTGCATGCTTGTTCCCCAGTATCGGTGATGAAGCAGGTTGTGCCTGGCATCACTACTCTTTTCGCCATCATACTGGAAGGTCTAACCAGTGCAGCAAGACAGGAAATAAAAGGCATTGGAAAGGAAAACTGAAAAGACTGGAAAAAATAAAACATTTATTGTAAATAATAATCTGCAGACATGGCTATGTAGAAAACTTTAAAGAAATCTACATAAGTAATCTGGCAAAGTGTCAGGATACAAGGTCAATATACAAAAATCAATCGTATTTCTAGGTATTAGCAATGAACATTTTGGAAAATGAAAAAATTTTAACTACCATTTATGAAAGCACACACAGAGAAAAACAGAAATTACTGATAACGTATTTGCGAAAACCTAAAAACACTGATAAATCAAAGACCTCTATGAATGGAGCAATATGCTGCACTCATGGACTGGAGGGCAAATATTAAGATGTCCTCTCTTCCTGAAGTGGTCTATGGATTCAATGCAAATCATTAGCAAAATCTAAGCAGGTGGTTTTGTTCTGGTCAACAGGCTGATTCTAAATTGTATATGGCAAGGCAAAGGATCTAAAGTTTTCAAAAAGAACATAGCTGCATTATTTATGCAAAGCTACCATGATCATGCAATGTAGAAAGAGTGAAAGTTCAGACATATAAACTTAACAGAATAGTTCAGAAGTAGACTAATGGTGTGTCAACCGATTTTCAACAAAGGTGCAAAAAAAATGAACCTTAATCTATATATGGTACCTATGATTTTTATATGTAACATATAAAAACCAACTCAAATGGATCACATTCACATCACTAAATGTAAAAACTGAGAACTATTAAGTTTCTAAAATATTTAAAAACTTTGTCACCTTGTTAGGCAGATTTCTTAGATAAGATACCAAAAGCATAACCCATTAAATAGCTGAAAAAGTGAACTTTTGTGAAAATTAAGAACTTCTGCTCTTCAAAAAGCTCTGTGACAAGAAAAACAAAGCAAGCCTCATTCTGAGAAATATTTATAAAGCACATGGGTGATAGATAGTCTTGTAGATTATAGGAAAGAATATCTGACTAGAAATATGTAAAAACAATTTGGCTTATTTTTACTTTTTCTGATCGACAGATAAAACAATTTTATCCTTAGGGGTATATTTGTGACAGAACTTCCATTTTTGGAATGGAAATTTGACAATATGTACCAAATCATAAGTATACCCATATCCTTTAATACAGTAATTTCTAGGAATGTATCCTAAAAATCTTACACATCAAAGCTGGTGTGTATGTTCACTATTCCAATACTTCCACTTGCAAAAATGAAAATAAGTCTCTCTTGATAACAGGACTAGTTAAGTAAGTAATACATCAGCCACACACTGAGGCTATTCGAAGGGGAAATCTGGCTTCAAGTACACCCAGAAGAGAGCCAACAAAAGTACATAAAAATATGAATGGGAATTTTCTCTGCATGATTACTTCTGGGGTATTTTTTGTTCTTTCTGAAGAACATGTATTCAGAAGAAAAAAGTTATTATTTTTTTTAAAGGAATTTAGACATTCCAGAGTTAAGAGCAACATGAAACTCCTGGTCTCCTTTATGGTACATAAGGATCTGATTTTGCAAGGGGAAGGGGGCAGGCTGAGTAATCTCTGACTAAAAGAAAAGGCAGCCCATAAGTCTCTTTCCAGTGTCATTTTTTACTACTTTTCCAGTAAGGCAGACCATGGACAGATAGCAGAGCTGACATCTGGGTCGACCCTCAGTCACTCATTCTAGGGTTGTGTTGAATAGTAGTTTTGTTTGGGCATATATACACTTCTACCTTTGCCTTTGTTTGGTTCCCAGTTTGGCTCTTAATAATGAAGCTCTTTCGATATCTCATTTATGCATTCTCAAAAATACCTCCTAAATGTTGGTCAAGGCTTAACTAGTGCCCCCTGGTGGGAAAATCCTCAAATAACTGGCTGCTATTCACATATTTTTGTTTGCTGAATTCCTTTTGGAGAAAACTAAATTTTGTAGGGTCTTCCTTTTTATAGGTACTGTGCTAAGGTGGCCTTTTCATATGTATTATTAACTTTAGGCGTGCAATTCTTACACAGTAGGTCAAACAGTTTAAAACCATTATGCAATAATCTGTCAAGCAGACAAAACTATTATTACACTTAAAACACTTGAGAATCCCAAGATGTTGTAAATTCTCTAAACTTCTGATTAATACTAAAGATGTCTTGACCTTATATGCACAGTTGTAAGCAGCAGCAGAATCAGTTTCCAAGGCTCTTTGGAGAGGGGTGTGTAAAAAACCTTTGGTGTCTCTCTCTCACAAACACACAGCTTTAATTATAAACCATCTGAACATATAAGTAAAATAGTAGTGCTCTTATATACTACAGCAGATGGACTTCATTCACGAGTGCCTAGCACTACCTTTCTAGTCTGAAGGCTGGGGCTTGGTTTTGTTCTTCTTTAAGTACACACTACTATCTCCATTTGAATTTCTATGTGGCAGAGAGAAAGATGCTGAAGCAGTGTCCCCCAGCAAGGTAATGGCCTCAATTTCACTAAAAATACTTTTATCAGTAACTGTTTCGTTTTCACAAATAATTTTCCAAGAATAAACACATTACTTGTATAAATATTGTTAAAAAAGGTAAGAACCTCCATTTTATTGTTTTCTTTAGGAATGTCTATGACCAGAATAATTCTCACATTTAAGGTTTTTAAAAAATCCTCACTTTAATTTGAAAGGAAAAAGTGTGAATGCACTTTTCTATTCCAAAAGTCTAAGGGCTTCACAGAAGAAAGCTTAATATCCAACAGTTACATGAACATGTTTATATAGATACAGAGATTTAGATAATAACTATTGCCCAGCCACTAAAGATCGAGATTAAAAGAACGAAAGTTCTCCTACTATTATTTTTCAAAAAGGTTAAGACAGAGGGACAGAATATGTATGTTTGTAGGTGTCAAGAGAATGGGAGAATATAAGCAACTTGACAAGACTACGTTTAATATAATTTTTATTAATAAATGATTAACCATGACCATGAGTGGCTGGGCTTATAGTTTGCTACATCAAAGAAATTAAAAATTCTTAAAAATATTTATAATAGCATTCATCTTATAGAGGCATTTTAATTTTTAAGCAATATTTTTTGTAAATATATAAAACTAACCCTTAGTGTCATGGAGGAGAATCATCACAGCTACTGCTAAATCAAAGAAGAAATTTCCGAGAGCTGTCTGATGATGTTTATCTCAACACCTACACCCAAACTTTAGGGAAACAATCTCTCTTTAGGGAAAGATCTGGAAAACTGCCTGATCAGAGTGATCAGTGTCTGCTTGTAGCCAGGGAATAGCCCACTTCCAAGTCAAGCATGAAGAATAACACAAAGTACAATGCACCCAAGATCTCCAAGTAAATTAGGAAAAGTGCCATTATTTTAAGAATTCTCAGACATATAACCAAAGTGTTTAAATACAAATTCAGATCTGTTAAGTCCAAAAGATACAGTAATTTTATTACATATAATTTCTCCTGTGTGCTAAAAATGTAACTTACAAGACACAGAATTTGTATACGTGTAGAGGGGTTACGGTGGAGTTGTTTAATCAATTTTCATTGATGAGAACAGAACAAGGTAGTGGACAGATAAGCATTTGGGTCCTCTAAAATTCAAGGCAGTGTACTACTGCTCAACCAAAATACACTACCATTCTGTTAATATGAATGCCTACTCATTTATCTTTTAAAAATAAAGTCCATCTTTTTCTCCATTAAAGCTTCTGCAAGATTGACACAAAGGTTCCTTCTACCTGTTAAAATAGGGGTATTCTTCATCTTTGGACAAGGTATCACCATTTAGGGAAAATGTAATCATATACATTACTAAATTTTTATTTGAGGCAGCTGTTGGAGTCCATTAAGCACTTTTGGAACACTGTACCTTTAAAGTTTGTCTTTAATAGTAATTGCTTTGGAAAACCAAAAATAGAAGAAAAACATCTATGGCAAAGTACATTTCATTCAGATTTGACAGCAGTAAAATACCCCTCCCCCCAATATTAGTGCAGTGTCAATTCTGTCTATTAAATCACTTGAGGATAGTTTTCTTATGGTATGACTGAATAACCGAAAAAGTTTTGTTTAAAAAGTTTGTCTTTGACTTAGTATTCAGTAATGCAAAAATGAAATTAAGCACTGTAAAAAGTCTTTAAAAATGAAGTTCTACAAATGTGGTTCCCATTTACAACAGTTTTCATTAACAGATAATGAATTAAGTGTAGACACAATGTATCCAGTACCCTTATAACTACAATAAAAAAAATCTCTAGTAGCATGTATATAGATAGTGATATCTTTAGGAATACCAATATATAGTCAAAATATGTTCATACAGAACCAATACCTCTCCTTCTCCATGTAAAAGAACACTTTTAAAAAATAATTAACAAAAATACCAATTAAACAATGGAACCTCATTTCATTTCACTGCGCCCAAAGGTATGACACAAAATATTGGCTTAAGGAGGTAGATTAAAAAGAAAAAGGAAACCAGATTCTCCATTCTTTGTCACTTTTATTCAGTAGTAGTATTTTTTTCCTTATTTTCAGTGCCAGACACGGCAAGGAGTGATTACAGCCAACTGTTATTAAAACATTTGTTCGCAACATGTACCCCCTTTACCACTGACCCCAAACTGACTCGTTTGTGTGCTTTCGTTCTTTCCTTTTTATACCACCACCAAGACTGGGTGGAGGGGCAAGGGGAAGAGAGATGAAGGGGAAGAGTCCAGGAGGCCAGAGAGGAGGAATGCTACAAGCCACAGTAAGAATGAGCTGTATTTAATTTAAAAAAGGGGCGGAGGGGTGTACCCCACAAATGATACAGTAATGAGGATACACAATTAAATCCCATAAGCATGACTGAAGGCTTTCACTGTGTTTGACGTCATCACAATGGAAGGCATAAAAAGTGGAGTAAATCAATGTTGACACAGTCCAATCTAGTCCATTAGGCAAGATGGTGCAAGAAGTCATTTAAATTAAAAGTGCCCTACCCTTACCTAAATGGCTAGCAGACATGGAGAACACCACAGGGAGGGATCCACAGAGCTTTCTCCATGTAGCTATGGAAAATGTGTTGTAGAATGGCACATTGTCAAACACTGGAAAAGGGGCGCCACAATGGACCTCTCTCTTTTTTAAGTACGAATGCTAGATTCAACTATCTCAACTAAGCAGGAAGTGGGTTCTTCTGCTAGGAAGGCCAACCCTAATTCACTTTGTCTTGAAATATATACAGATTGTTTGTAGTAGCTACAGCAATGATATTTTCCTTGGGGTGCCAGGCTGTGTGAAGTATTTTCTTGTTGAAGTCTAGGCTGTCAACACTGATTTCATCTTTCTTTCGCTTGCCACTTGCACACACTTTGCGTGGCTTCAGAACCGTGCGAGGTTTATTGTTTTCTCGTGATGCTTCCAGGGTTATGTCTCGCTTTGTGTTCCGGTCAAACATTCTGAAGAAATTATTGTAAGATCCAGTCATGACAACACTGGAAAAGGAGACAGAGCATCCAGTCAAATAATGAAAATGAGTTTTCGATGAACATTTCGCTGGTGAAACTCGGCCTAATGCTCCAAAGCAAGAGCTACTGCAAGCAGATCTGGGTTTAGGGAGAGGGCTGGTGGCACCAACCCAGAGACCAATCACTGGAATAAACTAGGTATTAGTTAATTTGATGTCTATTCATGACTCCTTTCATGACTGCCCAAACTGTCAGCAAAGTTGAAAGCATCCTCAAGTAAGGCTTGTAAGTAGTACTGAATGGTCTTAGTTGAAAACATTTACAACCCCAGTCTATTATGCAGTCCTCCAGACCAGCCAACCAACAACAAAACACAGAACTGTGGTATACACCTCTAAGAAAACAATGCTTTATTCCCTGATTTACATTATAAGCGACTGATGTTCCCAGGACATGTTGGGTTCAGACAACAGCTTCTTATGAATGCTTTTAAGAAATCTGCTTCAAAGAATATAAAACAAGTAGCATGTATCATTTTTATTAATAAAAAAATCACTTAACCTAAACACTAAATATATTGTAAACAAGTATTTTTGACAGATATTTTTATAATTTGTGTAGTTTAGACTGGCATCCCCATGTTACCTGCATTTGTGAGGTTTTAAAGGATTCTAATGGATTCTGACACCTAGTCTATAGCTATTTAAAAGGTGTTGCTGGCCAGCATTTCTATGGTATTCTTGGCAGGTCTAACCTGAATCTAATCTAATCATGAGGGAGCATTAGACAACACTCAAATGAAGGAAAATTCTATACAATGAATGGCCTGTGGTTTTAAAACAAGCTGAGATCATGAAAGACAAGGGAAGAACAAAGAACTGTTCCAGATTAAAGGAGACAATGAGATAGGACAAAGAACACAACTGAGGGAACTTGTGATATTTACAGGGATCTGCAGATTAGACAGCGGTACTGTATCCATGTGAATTTTTCTGCCTTAGATGCCTGCACAGTCATTACATAGGAGAGCATCTTTCCAAAAAAAATTTTATGTTAAGGGAAACAGTTTTTCTATAATGCAAGATGCTGTTAAACACAAGGAGAACGAGCTGATGTGGCTGCGCGCTACTCCAGAAGCACCTTCCCTTTTCTGTTCCCCTGACGCCTCAGGCAGGGCAGTGGTGGTCAAAGGCGAAGCCTGCTTACTCCTTCAGCTTTACTGTGGCCAGCCTGCTACGTGGCCTCATATTATAACCAGATAAAAATAATTTTAAAAAATCAGACAACAGATAAATGATTCAAGTTCTGTTCTCTTCAATAGCACCAGGAAACCTGAATCATATCAGGCTTCAGTGATAAAACTATTGTTGAATAAAAATCTAATGAATATCTTGAAGGTAGGTTTAGTAATTCCAGAATGATGTTTTCTTTTACTATTGTCTGTTCTCCTGGAACATAATGAATGGTAAATACATGGAACAACAGACTGGTTCCAAATCAGGAAAGGAGTGTATCAAGGTGTATATTGTCACCTCGCTTATTTAACTTATATGCAGAGTATATCATGAGAAATGCTGGGCTAGTTGAATCACAAGCTGGAATCAAGATTGCCAGGAGAAGTATCAACAACCTCAGATATGGAAATGATACGACTCTAATGGCAGAAAGCCTCATGATGAAAGTGAAAGAGCAGAGTGAAAACGTTGGCTTAAAACTCAACATTCAGAAAACTAACATCACGGCATCTGGTCCCATCACTTTATGGCAAATAGATAGGTAAACAATGGAAACACGGACAGACTTTATTTTCTTGGGCTCCAAAATCACTGCAGATAGTGACTGCAGCCATGAAATTAAAAGAGGCTTGTTCCTTGGAAGAAAACCTATGACCAACCTAGACAGCATTAAAAAGCAGAGACATTACTTTGCTAACAAAGATCTGTTTAGTCAAATGTGACTGTTTCTCCAGCAGTCAGTCATGTGTGGATGTGAGAGTTGGAAAGCTGAGTGCCGAAGAATTGATGCTTTTCACACCGAGGTGTTGGAGAAGACTCTTGAGAGTGNCAACCTAGACAGCATTAAAAAGCAGAGACATTACTTTGCTAACAAAGATCTGTTTAGTCAAATGTGACTGTTTCTCCAGCAGTCAGTCATGTGTGGATGTGAGAGTTGGAAAGCTGAGTGCCGAAGAATTGATGCTTTTCACACCGAGGTGTTGGAGAAGACTCTTGAGAGTGCCTTGGACTGCAGGGAGATCAAACCAGTCAATCCTAAAGGAAATCAGTCCTGAATATTCATTGGAAGGACTGATACTGAAGCTGAAGCTCCAATACTCTGGCCACCTGATGCAAAGAACAGACTCATTGGAAAAGACCCTGATGCTGGGAAAGACTGAAGGCAGATGAAGGGGATGACATAGGATGAGATGGTTGGATGGCATCACCAACTCGATGGACATGAGTTTGACTAAGCTCCGGAGTTAGTAATGGACAGGGAAGCCTGGCATGCAGTCCATGGGATCACAAAGAGTCGGACATGACCGAGCGACTGAACTGAACTGAATAAATACTGACAACCAAACTGAAAAGATTAAGACTTATCCTTTGAAATAATGGTACACATTTTGATGACACAGTAAAAAGAAACTGTACTATGGCAAAGCTGTGGATTATGACAAGCCTAATCACTCATGGTAATATGGTTAAAATAATACATAATAATTACTTCTCTTCTATGAGGTATTGATGTAGTATCCAGAAAAACTGGTGTGTAAAAGTCCAAATGAAGTATCTACCACCTAAATATTTCTAAAACCAATTTAACAGCAAAGTAACAAACACATTGAAATTTCACCATTTTAACTACTGGTATATAAACAAAGTGATTGATCTGGTTCATTAAAGGGAAAAATTAAAATTTATATCCATAAGTTTCTAGTGTATTTTCACATTTACTTAGTGAAACACAATGTTTAATTTTTATCTGCCAATACTGCTGTAAGATTTCAAGGAAACCCTGGGGAAAATAAAGTTGGGAAATATTTATCTCAGTTGAAAAACACATCAGCCATTAGCAAATGTGGCAATCATACTAGGAGTGAAATAGTAAATTTCTTTCCTCTAATAGAATTCACATTTGAATAAGACGTTCAGTTCAAATAAAAATCAATTTACCTGTCAGATCCATTCCAACAACATTCAAATTTGTCAAATATGCAGTCATTTTCATACAGTGAACAAAGTTTACTTCTGAGGTATTCATGCACCTGGCGGGGGGAGAAAAAAATATTATACACAAACACATACAAACATATGTGTACTTAGCTTACATGACATGACCTACTGCTCTTGAAACTGGAAAATGATTTAACAAGTCTGTCTCTCTTTAAGAAGGAATATATAGATAGACATATGGACTGAGTGAAACTGACTCAGTTGTGTGCAACTCTTTGCGACCCTATGGATTGTACCCACCAGGGTCCTCTGTCCATGGAATTCTTCAGATCATATACATACTTTAATCTCATTAAAACTCAATTCTCAGAACAAAACAAAAACTCAATTCTCTGAGAAATAGTAAAGGTATTGAGCTCCTCGTTCCACAAATACACATTTTTCTCTCATACAACTGAGAGATATACCCTCCTGGGGATGGCACATTTACTCTTCATAAGTTTGACTAGAATAGTAGGCCAGAGAACATTTTTAAATGGCACAGATAAGATACTAATTAAAGAATATATAGAAATATTTGAATTCTCCAACACTTGATTTTCTATTAATTGTTGATTAAAAAATATACAATACTGTGGCTTTACTTCCTTTTTAACTACCATTTTGGGGGCATAACTAACTGAAGCCTACAGTATCATCATACGTTATCCACTGCATGACCCTGCCCTGACCCCGTGGTAAATTACATGGTTACTTCACGAACGCATCATGGAAATATCTGACACACTTGTTATTGCTTAAACACACAGTATGTGCTCAGTCACTCAATCATGTCCAACTTTCTGTGACCCCGTGACTGTGGCCCACCAGGCTCCTCTGTCTATGGAATTCTCCAGGTAATACTGGAGTGGGCTGCCATTTCTTCCTCCAGGGATCTTCCCGATCTAAGGACTGAACTTGCATCTCCTGTGGATTCTATATTGGCAGGTAGATTCTTTACACCGAGCCACCTGGGAAGCCTATTTCTTATACAGTACCCAAAGCTAATGAAAATAGTTGTTTTTTTAAGTATAATTCTATATTCACTAGTTTTTACTAGGGATCAACCAGAAAATAAAATTTAAAAGTATTCTTAGAAATGATACATTTCTATATTAAATTACAAAGGAAAGTTCCAAAGTATTTGTTGTGATCATAAGGGGAAAAAAGGAGTCTCTATGCCACTGTTCTTTTTCATTTAAATGAGAACCTTAAAATGAAGTTATGATAGAAAAGAACAAGTACTTTCTTGATGCTTAGAAAGCTCTATGAAACAACGTCATTTTAAGTGTCCGTTTTATCTTTAAGTATAATGGAGTGATTCAGACCAGTGTGTGTGACATTTTAAGTGAAAATGTTAACACAGAGGATTTACAAAACTTGTGGGTTAGGACCCACAATGAGTATGTAAGGCAAACAGTAATACTTACATTACCCTTCAATCAGAAAACAGGTCAGCTAGATGCTTATACAAACTCAGTGGGAGTTGAATCTGCACCTGCTACACTGAGTATGATGTGAGTTTACTCCAATCACTAAGCCAGGTCAGCACAGGTAGAAAAACTGCACCTTGTCCCAGCTGTCCACATCTTCATTCTCTTCTCCAGAAGAAAGGGACCCACGGGAGCAGCTTGGCTGATGAGAATCCAGAACTGACATTCTATGACAGACAGGCAGCTCCCAAAGCTGTGTGCTGGGTACTCAAGCCCCTCTCCTTCAGCTTAAGACTTTACCAGCCAGTTCACCTGACTGGGCAACATACCAGGGTTAACCTCTAATTCAGCTAGCACTGTCCATACTCCATCTAGCATGCCTCCTGTAGGCCTGGCCATTCTTGCCCGTCTTCTCCCCAGACCTCGGTAGAGACCTTAATTCCATCCTCACTTCAAATGTAGGTAACAGTAGGAAAAAAGTTATTGAAACAAATTGGTAGCTTTACATTTTAATTGTAAAACTAAATAGAAAACACAATCTATAAAAGTAGATATAAATTTAACATAAGGAAAAGCAATGTATTCATGGATCACTGAAGGAAAAATCCCAATGGTGAACATACACTTTGTACTGGGATTAATACATACAGGCTATATACTCATTGAAAGAAAGAATTCCAAATACCTGGTATGTTTCCACAGGCCTGTTTTCCATATTTAAGTCCCAAATTTTGACTGACAAATAGTCTCTAGTCATCATATATCGACCACTATGGCTGAATTTTACATCAGAAATTGAAGAGATGATTTCAGAAAAAAAAGACCTGTTACTGGGATCTTCAGGTTCTTCAAACACTAAAACAAGCAAAATAGGTTGGGACCATCTGTAATTACTCTGGCTTTGACAAAGCATTTACACAAAACATCATTCACAAACTTTCTAGCAGTGAGCTCAAAATGACAGGCTAATAAAGAACTGGAAAACATCTCAAAGAACATCTTTAAGATTGTAACCTCCCTGAGAGTTTCTTAGGAGAATGAGAATGACATAATACAGAAACTGAAAAGGCCAAAGTACATTATGTAGCACAGCACTTTGCAGAGTCCCGTGGCTAACTCACCAGAACCAGACTCGTTTGCCACATCTGACATGTATCAGGTTTGTGGTCCTAAATATACCTCACTGACTTTGCCTATACCATCAGCACAAGACACAGACCACCTTCACCATTCCCACGCATACCCACGGTTTTGAGTGGTCAGGTAAAATCAGTTTGATAAGAGTCTTTGTAAGTTTTTAAAAAATTCAACATGAAGGTAAGAATAATGCAACCCCTGAATTTCTTAACCTCGTACTCTTCAAACTTAAATGAGCTGAAGAAACCTCTTCTCAGGAAAAAACATCTTCCTAGGAAGCCCAAAACAGGAAGGAAAGGAGTGGGGAGAAGAGAGAGGGAGCAGGCAAGAAAGGAAATG
Organism: Neotragus moschatus; assembly: GCA_006410615.1. Taxonomy (NCBI): domain Eukaryota; kingdom Metazoa; phylum Chordata; class Mammalia; order Artiodactyla; family Bovidae; genus Neotragus; species Neotragus moschatus. The sequence continues at coordinate 832,227 of SJYA01001314.1, read as the reverse complement.
TTCTACTTGCAGACAGGACTGGAGAACCCAACCCAAGTTCCCAAAGAATAACGTTCTATTAAAAGTACATCCACTGGGACTCAACAGAAGTGCCCCAGAGACAGTCTTCTATGTTCTTCCAGTAGGCGAACCTGTGAAGTCTCAGGCTGAGTCAGGCAGCTTACCAAAAGGTACAGGAAGTTTAAGACCCACGTGCTGTGCTTAGTGCTAAGTCCTGTTTGACTGTGCAACCTCATGGACTATAACCCGCCAGGTTCCTCTGTCCATGGGATTCTCCAGGCAAGAATACTAGAGTGGGTTGCTATGCCCTGCTCCAGGAGATCTCCCCAACCCAGTGACTGAATCCAGATTTGCTGCACTGCAGGTGGATTCTTTACTGTCTGAGTCACCAAGGAAACCTATGTAGAAATAGTTACCATGTCTGAAGATGAACAGAAAATGTTCATTTGAAAATAAACTTACGTTTAGAATGCCTATCACAGAGGGCGGATGCCCTCATGTCACATAACCGAATCGTTCCTTTACTGCTGCTGTATACAAATGTGTTACAGCTGTTGGGATGGAATTCTGCAGCTGTGATCACCTCTGTCAGCTCTTCCATATTGGCAGGCTTGATATCCACAATATCTGGAGAGCATTTTATTAAGGAATTTCCACTTAAAAGAAAGGTCAAGTATAATTTTATATTTCTCAAATCTACAGCCCATTCACAGATTTTAGCACACATATTAATTCTATTTTAGAATGTAAAGGTTTTTTTTTCCTGAGTATGCTATAAATCCCAGAAGACATAAAAAAAAGATTGCTAGGCCATCATCCTAAATATGAAGAACTTACAATATTTCCAAACAAAACAAAAGGAAAAATCTGGAAGGCAGCACAATGGGGAAGCTGTACACAAACAATGGGGCTGATTTACTTGATATTAAAAAGGTGCTTTAAAAAAAAAAAAAAAAAACTCCAATAAGAATAGATGCAAATCCAATGAAAATTTTGGAAAAAAACAAAAGTGGTTGAAAAAATGAAAACATGCTCAAGTCTACTACTAAGGATGAAAGAAGCAAATGAAAACAAGAGACCCTTTCACTAACTAGACCACTAAAGGTATAGGAAAGCAGGCACTTTTTATGTATTACAGGCAGACCTTGTTTCTTTGCTTTACTGTGCTTCACCTATCAGTTCACTGCACTTCACCTATGATTTACTTCATTTTTTATAAATTGATGTTTTGCAGCAACTGTGCATCAAGCTAGCCTATCAGACACCATTTTCTCAACATCATCAGCTCAAACCTTTACATTATTATTACGTTTGTTTCGGCAATCTGTGATCAGCTCAGGTATCTTTGATGTTACTACTGTGGGGGTGCCATGAACTACACACATAAGGTGGTGAATTTAGTTAAGTGCTGAAAGGACAACCAAGGGCTTAGAACATTACATAAACTTAGTTGTTAAAGCAGTGGCAGGGTTTGAGAAGAGCTGACTCCAGTTTTGAAAGAAGTTCCACTGTGGGTGAAATGCTGTCAAACAGCACTGCAGACTACAAAGAAATAATTCATGACAGGGAGAGTCAAAATTGATGTGGCAAACACCACTGCTCTCTTATTTCAAGAAACTGCTACAGCTACCCTAACCTTCAACAATCACCACTGATCAGTCAGCAACCTTCAACGAGGCAAGACCCTCCAGCAGCATAAAGATTACTGCTTGCTGAAGGTACCGGTGATGATCAGCATTTTTCAGCAATATTTTTAAACTAAAGTATACATATAGCGCCAACATTTTAAGCACTGGGAAACCAAATAATTCGTGTGACTTAATTTTAGGGCAGTATTCACTTTATTCTTGTGGTCTCCAACTGAATCTGTAATATCTCCGAGGTATGCTTGCACTGGTAGAGTATGAATTACAGTACAGTGTTAATTTTTCAAATAATATCTATTTGGAAAGATATACATTAATAGCAGTCATGATAATTAACATTTATCAAGAACTTAAGTACTTAAAAACAAACATGTATATACATTTCTGTATGTGTGTGTGTGTGTATATCTCATAATCACAGAAAAATTTTTAGGATAACAAACAATGAGAAGTATTTAGACCATCATGCATCATGACTTGTACGAATCTTTTCCCAACCTTAATGAGAATACTTTTATAATTAAAAACATTTTATCATGTACACCTGAGACGGAAAAAAAAAAAAACTCCAGCAACTGGTTAAAAAAAAAAAAATTTTAAACATAATATTCTACATATTTGTTTCTGTTACAAGGAACAGCTATTAAAAGTTTTGTTTCTATTTTCATAGGTACAAAGAGAAAAATTCATTAAAATTCCAAGAATCCAGTTTTTAAATTGATACATTATGCCTTTTATCAAATAATTTTACCCAGTGTTTAATAACACAAAAAAAGTGCTATAAAATAATAAGCTACTATATAAGAATCAAACACCAAGGAGAGAATGAAAATAAATCCAGTATGAGGATAACATGCCTTCTTTACCCAACACCAAAAAAGGAAACCAGATGGATACTAAAACTCCTGTCTGTTATTTCCAGATGCCAAAGATTAATCCGCAAATCATCTGCAGATAAATATGTTTCATAATCACTATTAATAGAAATTGAGTTGATGTGATACGTATGAGCATTGGCAAATATTCTTCGTGGACTGGCCTCAACCATTAGATCCATGGGCCGAAAGACCGGCACCTGTCAATAAGACATGAAAAAGAACTGATTACAAAATATTCATTTTCTACAAGAGAACTGAAGGTTCAGAAGACTTCATTATTTTCTGAGGTAATATTAAACAGCATAATACTATACATATTTAGTTTTATAAAGCAACTGATATTGATTGCTTGAAGTGCTGACATGGAAAGAAAAACGAAAAACAAATTTGCCTTCCTACGTTAGGCTGGAAGAAGCATAAGCTGGAATCAAGATTGCTGAGAGAAATATCAATAACCTCAGATATGCAGGTGACACCACCCTTAGGGCAGAAAGTGAAGAGGAACTAAAATGCCTCTTGATGAAAGTGAAAGAGGAGAGTGAAAAAGTTGGTTTAAAGCTCAACATTCAGAAAACGAAGATCATGGCATCTGGTCCCATCACTTCATGGGAAATAGATGGGGAAACAGTGGAAACAGTGTCAGACTATTTTGGGGGGCTCCAAAATCACTGCAGATGGTGAGTGCAGCCATGAAATCAAAAGACGCTTACTCCTTGGAAGAGAAGTTATGACCAACCTAGATAGCATATTCAAAAGCAGAGACATTACTTTGCCAACAAAGGTCCGTCTAGTCAAAGCTATGGTTTTTCCAGTGGTCACGTATGGATGTAAGAGTTGGACTGTGAAGAAAGTTGAGTGCCAAAGAATCGATGCTTTTGAACCGTGGTGTTGGAGAAGACTCTTTAGAGTCCCTTGGACTGCAAGGAGATACAACCAGTCTATTCTGAAGATCAGCCCTGGGATTTCTTTGGAAGGAATAACGCTGAAGCTGAAGCTCCAATACTTTGGCCACCTGATGCAAAGAGTTGACTCATTGGAAAAGACTGTGATGCTGGGAGGGATTGGGGGCAGGAGGAGAAGGGGACGACAGAGGATGAGATGGCTAGATGGCATCGCTGACTCGATGGACATGAGTCTGAGTGAGCTCCGGGAGTTGGTGATGGACAGGGAGGCCTGGCGTGCTGAGATTCATGGGGTCGCAAAGAGTTGGACACGACTGAGCGACTGAACTCTACTGAACAGAGAGAAATACTATCAGAATTTATAGTTCTTCCTAGTTTCAATCTTTTGCTTGAAAGACTTGCAAAGCTAATAAATGTTTATAATTTAAAGTGGCTAAAAAGGAAATCAGCCCAAAGCATCAAATTCTTGGTATTTTTCATTGCAACTAGAAGATTTAGTCCATTTTTATTTTTTTCATCTCCAAAGAAAGTTAATCTTGAAACTTAACCTTCTAATAGCTGACAACCAAACCATAAGAACAAAAGAGAGCATGGTGGCATAGTGAAAAACAAAACAAGTCAAAACACAGTCTTGTGTCGAGTCCTGGTCCAGCCCCTGGCCACAGTGAGCCTCGTCTGTAGGTCGGGGGCTTTAACACTGTCTCTGGTCACACGATCTTGGGAAGGGGCAGAGTGTAATTATTCCTATGCATGTTCTGTAGAGGATCTAGACTACATAATAACAGTACGGAAGACTATTCATTGGAGTCAGATTTTTTTTTTTTTAACATGTACTTACACGTAGTGTAGTGACTGTAGTAGGATCTCTATACCTTCCATCTTCCTCTTTCAAGTTATACCCTTCCGGTCTTTTGTCCCTTTCACTGATTTTCCATAACTTTATTGTTTTATCTGGGGAAAAATTAAAGAAAGTCTTAAAAAGTGAGAGATTAACCTCAACAGAAGAAAAACATTTTAAGTATATTTAAACATGCAATTCCATATCTCACCCAAAAGGATCCCAAGAATAAAATCCCTGATCTGACTTAATAAAACACAAACTTTCTACTACCAGGTGAATGAAAACATCTGTACATATAAAAATAGCACAGAAAATTAAAAAATCTATGTTAATGGCACTCATTAAATATCACTTAATATTAAAATCAGGTCCTTATCCTTCAAAAATTATTATAGCTAGAGAGGGCAGGGGAAAGTGTGTGTGTGTGTGGGTGTGTCTGTGCTTGTGTGTCCATCCCCTGGAAGAGGGCATGGCAATCCACTCCAGTATCCTTGTCTGGAGAATCCCCAAGGACAGAGCAGCCTGGCGGGCTACAGTCCGTGGGGTCACAGAGTTGGACACAACTAAGTGACTAAGCACACGCTTAGTCGTATGTCTATATATGCTTAATGCTTAATATTTAACTTTTACACAAAAAACCAAAGTCGGTTAAAATAGCCTAAGGGTTAGTTGCTCCATCATGTCTAATTCTTTGCCACTCCATGGACTGTACAGCCCACCAGGCTCACAGTTTTTCCCTAGTTCATGGAATTCTCCAGGCAAGAACACTGGAGTGGGTATCCATCCATTCCTTTTCCCAGGCTATCTTTCCGACACAGGGATGGAATCTGGGTCTTCTGCACTGCAGGCAAATTCTCTACTACATGAGCCACCAGGGACTATTTAAAGTTACATTTGTGATTCAAGTAAGTACAAGGCCCTGAAAATACTTTACCAATTAAAAGTATATGTCCTCAAGTCCTTCAAGACAAAATTATTCAGTATCAAGAATATATAAAATAGTGTCTTTTACAATAAACTTTACCTCTGAAGTAAGTCTACAGTTATAGAAAATTGCAAAGAGCACTGAGTGTCTCCATATACACTTTACCCAGTTTTTTCCTTATGTCAGCATCTTATGCAACCACAGTACATTTGTTAAAACTAAGAAATTAACATTCCACGTTACCATTCACTAGACTTCAGACTTTACTCTGATTTCATCAGTTTTTCCACTAACACCTCCTTTCTGTTCCAAGATCCAAACAACACCATATTTAGCTGTCATGTCACCTTAGTCTCTCTGCAACAATTTCTCAGACTGTCTTATTTTTCTTCATCCTGACAGTTCTGAGAAGCAGTGGCAAAGTGTGTGGAATGTCCCTCCACTGGGGATGTCTGTTGTTCCCCTCATGATCAGATTGAGATCATGGGGTATCAGGAAGAGCCCAGAGTGAAGTAAATGTATACACAGTACTGACATGACTTTTCCACCGGTGATCACTTGGTTAGGAAAGAAACTGCCAGGTTTCTCCACTGCACACTGATTGTCTCCCCCTTTGGAAATGAGGCATTAAATCCATCCATGTCTAATAGGACAAGTTACAGTCCAGGCAGGGAAGAGTATCCATCCACATGTTATCTGAAATTCTCTGTAACAAGCACCTTTCTCCCCACTTATTTACTCAATCAACCATTTACATCACGATGGAATCAAGCACATTTATTTAACTCTGTGTGCCCAAGTGGCCCAGTGTAAAGAATCCACTTGCCAACACAGGAGATGCAGTTTCAATCCCTGCGCTGGGAAGATCCCCTGGAGTAGGAAATGGCAACCCAATCCAGTATTCTTGCCTGGAGAATCCCATGGACGGAGGAGGCTGGTGGGCTACATCCCATGGGGTTGCAAAGAGTAGGACACAACTAAGCATGTATGCTCATTATAAGCTTAAAACTGGACTTATAAAATGCTACATCTTAATGGCCCTTCATATGAAGATGAATATACCAGAATCTGAAAGGCAGTGTATAGAGTACTTTGTAGTGCTCTATCATAGAGACATAGCAGGGACTCCTCCGGCCTGGCCACCCCTCTGCCCAGTGGAGAAGAGCACGCTAAGCATCACTGTGGGTGCCCCAGCAGAGACGACATGTACACAGAGAACAACTGCCAACTTTACTAGCTTGCAGCTAACTATTTCATCTGAACCCTATGTAACTGGAGTTTTTCAGGTATACTGCAGTTAAGTTATATGTGTTTTCTATGTGCCATTTGGTTAACATATATTTATATAATACAGGTAAAGAATGACAAATTTTAGAGTATTTAACCTGTCCCCAAATCTATCATATAAATGAGCCATGCCTGAATTCTACATTTTGGGAGAAATTATCATGTAACGATTATAAGGATGAACCTTTCCAACACCATCACACACATATTCCCATGATTTCTTATGGCCTGCTCAAATTCATCATCCTTATTAAAGATCCAGATAAAGAAATCACAATGAACTGAACAAACATTTCAAATAAGATGTAATTGGTTTGTGGTTCCTAGTAGTGTTATAGAAAAAAAAAAAAAAAGAAAAANCACATATTCCCATGATTTCTTATGGCCTGCTCAAATTCATCATCCTTATTAAAGATCCAGATAAAGAAATCACAATGAACTGAACAAACATTTCAAATAAGATGTAATTGGTTTGTGGTTCCTAGTAGTGTTATAGAAAAAAAAAAAAAAAGAAAAAGAAAAAAACTCAACAGATTTTTGAAAAAAATTAAACTTCAGAAAAAAAAATTTTTAAGTGATAAAAACTGTGACTTAAGAGAAAACTTTTAATGGCATGAACAAAAGACCGAGAAGCACCACACAACATCAGCGCAGTGCTTGTTGAATAGGCAGGTTGGGAATTTTTAAAAAATCTCAATTCTTATATACTCTACAGTATCTTTAGAAACTTTTTTTCTTGGCTGTGCTGCTAGGCTTGTAGGTTTGTTGTTTTCTTTTTTTTTTAAGATTTATTTATTTATTTATGGCTACACTGGGTCTTCGTTACTGTGAACAGGCTTTCTCTAGTTGCAGTGTGCAGGCTTCTCACTAAGGTGGTCTCTCTTCTTGTGGAGCATGGGCTCTAGGGTGCTTTAGCAGTTGCAGCCTATGGGCTCTAGAGCAGAAGCTCAGTAGTTGTGGCACATGGGCTCAATTGTTCCATAGCATGTGCGATCTTCCTGGACCAGGGATCAAACTCATGTCTCCTGCACTGGCAGGCAGATTCTTTACCACTGAGCCACCAGAGAAGTCCAGCAGTTACTTTTACCTGGAATTTTGGCCCCGTAGTTGGAGGTACATGAGAATAATCAAACTCCAAAAACCTGTACACAAGAGTATGTGAATATACTCATTTTCTGTGAAAAGGGTTATTAGATTCCTCAGAGAGAACTGTGACAGTCAAAAAGTTAAAAACCACTGCTCTACAGTGTTCCCAAACATTGTGAATACTGATATCTAAAGTGTTTCAGAAGTTCAGAGTCCCAGTGTTCCCCTCACCACAGAGGGTTAAAACAGGGAAAACCAATGCTACCAAGTTGCTTTTGTGGATGTGCGGCTTTTACAAACAATCCAAAAAGCTTCTTATTAATAAGTTGTTAAGACAATCTATTCACAAGTGAACTTTTATTAGTCATATATTCAAAGACCCATAGTCAACAGATTTTAGAGCTGGATGTTTTTGCAACATACAGAAACTGAAGAGAATTCACAGAAAGGCAAAGGAGATTAAAGAGAAAGAGAATAAAGTCACTTGAAGAAACATTAAATGAATAAAGTTATAAGAAGAGGACTATGAAATTATTTAAGTAAAACGATTTGGGAAATACTTGAATAGTGACGATCACAGAAAGTCAATGCAAAGACGAAGATTAATTCTGATTAGTCAAAGTTGGAATGTTTGGTCCTATTTTCCATCAGTCTCCCCAGTAGTTTTCTAACCTTTCTGTGAGTATAAAGACCCATAACACTATGAAGAGAGAAAGTACAGATATTTTGCTGTCTGTCAGAGAAAACTATACCAAATAATATAGAGATACTGCTCAGATTTAACAGAAGTTGACATTTTTCCATATTTCTCTTCTCTCTTTTCAAAGAATAAAGCTTTTCAGATGCAGCTCAAGTCTTACTCCTCTCATCCCTTTTCCTATTCTCAGCACCCCCAGATACTGTGGTTTGTAAAATTTCCATACTTGTTACACGCACAAAAAATAATACAGCCACCATCCCAAAAGTTGTGTTTTACTTAGTATCCATTAACAACAACAAAAAAAACCCAAAGTTACAATGCATTGTGTATTGCCCTTACAAAATAAGCTGTATTACTAATCAATGATTTTTCAAATTTACATAATCCTACTTGGGGAACACTGTTTGTTCTGTCTCGGAGAAGGCAATAGCAACCCTACACAAAAACAGCACTTAAGATTCACACAACCCCTGACCCAACCCTTGGAATTTCCAGTGGTTTCTCCTTCCACTGAGCTCTTGTCGAGTTCAGTGTCTAGAAAGGCTGGGCTGATTAGATGATGCCTTATTTATTTCAAACCACAAAGGAAACCTACATGGACAACACACACAGACACAAGTGAGAACTGAGAGATGAAATGGGGTTTGCTTTCAAATAATACTGAGAAGGCAGGGTAAGAAGTACCAGCAAAACACAACTGGTGATGAACTGAGAACTGTTGAAGCTGGGTGTGTCTGGTATATGGGACTTCATTATGCTACTTTGGCTTGTATTTTAAAAATTCCCCTCCGTAAAAAATAAAACAATTTAGCCTGTAAGAAGTGAACTGCCAAAATTACTACAAGCAAACACACCTCCTGCAACATTTAATTCCAAAGTAGAAACTGCCTAAACTGTATAACACCTATTGCATGCGTGCTTAGTCGCTTCAGTCATGTCTGACTCTCTGTGACCCTATGGACCACGGTCTGCCAGGCTCCTCTGTCCACGGGATTCTCCAGGCAAGAATACTGGAGTGGGTTGCCATTTCCTTCTCCACAATAATCCATATTTGATGTCAAAGAGCAGTACCTAAAGTGCTATTTGAAAGAACTTAGTTAACTGTACAAATCAAAACTAAACCAAGATTAGAAACCAACGTACAACATTAGTGAACACATAGCCTCCATTTATAATGTTGTAAATTACAAGCTTTAAATCATCATTTCTATGTATTTTTCTTTTAATAAGGAGAGGAAAATGCAGTTCATGTTATCAGCCTGTGGTATCATTCTGTGGAATGCATTTCCAAGAATTTGACACAGTGGGTGAGAAGGCCTAAGGTGATGAAGCCACACTTTTCTACTGTGTCAACCAAAGTCACCTGAGTTTAGATTCTGCAAGTGCTAAAGAATGGTGAGTTCTAGGTGCTAATATCTGATTTTACTAATACCAAGGGGATGAGAAAATGGAAGTCTTCCCCAATACTTGTTCCAACATCAAAAAGCTTTTAATTTAAACTTTTACAGACTGGCTACCCAAAACACCTGAAGTACTCCTCAACCATGCTAATGACTCTCTCTAGACCCAAATCCACAGGATAAGCCAAGTCATAACTCAGGTGAAAATAAGAAGAACAAAAAGAAATGACCCATTTCTTAACCTGTCATAAAGGACTTTAAATTCTGATAGAGTCATTATATAACTCTAACTTTCATTTAGTAACTCTTCCTACAGAAATAAGACAGTATGGCAATGAGGAAACTCCAGTCTGTGTCCTTCTTGAACAAGGATCAAGCAAGACGAGCGCTCTTCTAGACAGTGTCCTGGAGTGGGGACTGTCCTTTGACAGTGTTTTGCTTTTATAGTATGAAATACTCTTTGGAGAGTTAGGCACACTTAAAAAGGAAGAGGGAAGGAAATGAACACCCATCGTGTGTACTCCCTGCAACCAGATGGTAATGCAAATCCACCACCCTGAGAGTGCAGACGAGGAGACCCAAGCAGGGTCAGCAACCTGCCCAAGGCTCCTAAGCCAAGAAGGAGCAGGAACAGGATCTGACCCAAAGCAGATATAAACTTCATTCTTTTTACCACAAACAGTGTATGCACTAAGGAACAAGGACATCTAAGGAGCTCTTTCAGAGAATTTAAAAACTGAAAGAAAATAAAAAAAGGAAAGACAAAAAAAAGAGTTAACATTCTATATGAATAAGAAATATTTCCAAATGTCTATCTCCAGAGCTCTCTTAACAACTACTCCTCTTTGACAAGGGGACAGAAACCCACAGGATATCTGTACATAGTGGGTATATGAAAAGAAAAAATGTACACTTACCATTGGTAGACAATAAAAACTGAGCAGCATTTTTCTGGGGTAACCACCTAATTTTGTTGATCTTTTCTTCTATTTCTAAACTTTTCAAGTAGTCAAACTCTGGTTCATGGCTCTGAAAGGTGCTGTAAACATTATATTCTCCTCTGCTATGAGACTGGATTTTGTTCTAAAATGGAAACAAAAATATTTGGACCAGTTGAGAAATGTTTCAAATTAATCAATTCTAACAAACCCTGTATCATCTTATATACAATTCTATTGTTTTTTATATTTAAAGCTTCCAAGGAATCAATACAAATGCTTTAAAGAAAAAAAGGAAAAGCTAGATAAATCCTCTACTTAATTAGGCCCAATTTATTAGGAAAAGTGATGTTAAAATATGTATAATTTAGATTGCTACTTTACCATTATATATGACATACTTAATAGAGGACCAATGATCATACGTAACAAGTTTCATCCCAAAAGTAAAGACTAAATAAGAAAAACTCATCAGAAACAGCAGAAAGAAGGATGAGGCACACCTTCTCTGCCTTTCTCATGCCTGACTTTAGGTCATTTCACTGCTGGAAAGCTCTTAAAAGGAAGAGCCCTCATAAGGGCAATGGCACATTTGACTCCAACCTCCCCCACTCAAGACCACATTTAAAGGGCTGTATTACTCACTGAGACTACATCCAACACTACCCAAAAATGCTAACCCTCTCTTAAATTATCTTTCTTAATTATGAGCCTAGCATACACCAATGATTTATTTCATTTAGTATCAGTGCAAGTGAATATAATTTAAGCTATTAGATAGAGACTACTTGTGAACTTCTTCAATTAACACTAATACCTTAGCAAAAATGAAAACTGTAATCATTTCTAGAGTTTCACTTATTAATCCATTATCACACAAAAACATTTCCACCAAAAACATTAAATGTCTAGTTCAAAGAACCAATGGAAAATTTGTTTAAAAGAAAGGTAGTATTTATAACCAACTATTTTAACTAAATATGAATTAACAAATGAAATGTTTAAGATGATATGATACTAAGAATAGGCTGTTGGTCATTATTATTCTCTTTATAAAAAGAAAATCTTATTGAATCATTATCTCATAAGCATAGGCTTTAGGTTGTTCTTTCCAGTAGTTTGATTATCTGGATTGATCATTCATGGTCACAGTTGTATCTGGATTATTATTGAGTGCGTTCACCAATACTGAGAATGCAGAACACATCACAGAACATAATGCACACTGAGGATATGGAAAGGGTAAAATTCAAACTGATAATCTTGGTCTCATTATAATACTCTTACACCAAATCTAATATCCCAACCCATTTAATAGCTATGTACCAATATCTCTTTAGAAAAAATTCCATATATCTTCCACTGAAAATTACTTACTCGGTCTCAAAACATTTGTCTTATTATTCTCCAAGAAAGTTACAATAAACAGCAATTTAATTTTTACTATGAATGCTATTTTTAATGTAAGCAAAAGACTACAGTACTATGTACACTGGGTCCCAGAGGTATACAGAGATTTAATAACACAGAATCTCAGCCTTCAGGTAACTTGTGTATAAGAAGCTTTAGTCAAGAATAGAAACTGAAGTCCATATGATTCAGGTAGGCCTGAATTAGGACAAAAGTGGAACTGCTGGGCCAGGATGGTCTTTTAACTGAATAGCTTTCGGTTTATTGGTTATTCATATATTCAGTATAATAAAACAAACTGTGACCCTTACTACACCCACCTTAAGCCGCTCATATAAATTGATTCCAGGTGAATTATCAGGAATGTAACTGTAAATGCTTCTAGTACAACACTATTCAAGAGAGCTTTCTGCCAACAATGGAGACAGTCCTTATCTGCGCTGTCCAATATGGCAGCCACCAGTCATATGCGGTTCTTGAGCATCACTGCAGCCACTGTGACTGAGGAAGTGAAGTTTACATTTATTTTAACTAATTAAGTTCTAAATAGCCACATGGCGCTAGTAACTACCATACTGGAAACCACAGATCTAAACAATAACTGGAATATATTATCTTCCTGGACCTTGGGGTAGGGAAGTATTTCTTTTACAGGAAAGAAAAGGCAGTAAGTCTAGAGAAAAACATACATAAACTGAATTATATTAATTACCTCTACTTATCAAAAGATATCATACAGAAAAATAAAAAGGTAAGTCATAGAATAGGAGATACTTCCAACAAATACAACTGACAAAGGGTTAATATTCAAAAGGTGCTAAGCCGACACATCAGTGAGAAAAATCCAGTAGAAAAAAGTGCAAGAAATTTTAGTAGATACTTAACAAAAGATGATGTCCAATGGCCAATAAACCCATAAAAAGACGCTGAACCTCAGTATTAATCAAGAAAGTACAAATTAAAACTATAACAAGACACCCTCATAATCTTAAAATGCTTAAATTATAAAATTACGGACAAAGCATCGGCAAAGATGTGGAAGAGCCAGAATTTTCATACACTGTTATAAAATTACAGACAAAACACTGGCAAAGATGTGGAAGAGCCAGAATTTTCATACATTTTATGAGAATAAAATGGGCAGAACCAGTTTTTACTACTGTTGTTCAGTCACTCAGTCATGCCCGACTCTTTACGACCCCATGGACTGCAGCACACCAGGCTTCCCTTTTTACTGTCTTTTTTTTTTTTTTTTAACTTTTCACTATGTTGTCTTACAACTTTTTATTCTTTATAGCCACAAACTGAACCAACCAAAACATCCACATCTGTAACAGAATGGATAGATTGTGGTACAGTAATACAGAAGACCACAATACAGTAATGAAAGTGGGCAAATTATTACACCAACAAAAACCGAGCAAAAAGGCCAGACACAGAATACTTACTGTAGATTCCATTTATAAAAAGTTCTAAAACTACAGGCCAAACTAGACTTGTAAGGAGGAAAGAGAAAGGAGTGGCTTGGAAGGGGAATGAGGAGGGTTGATGGAAGTGGGGAAGTTCTAGCTTCTGACAGAGATATCTGCTGCGTGATAATCCACTAGTGTTTTGTGCATTTAAAATAGCTAGCATACAAATTGTATAACTTTGAAAACAGTATGGGGGTTCCTCAAAAATATAAATAATAGGGACTTCCCTGGCATTGTAGAGGTTAAGACTATGCTTCCACTCTAAGGGCCATGGGTTCAATCCCTGATTGGGAACTAAGATCCCATATGCCACATCGAGGGGAAAAAAAAAAACAGAATAGTGGATGATCTGGCAATCTGGGTATAAATACAAAAGAAGTGAAAAAGGAATCTCAAAAGACATTATTCACAACAGCTAAGAGGTAGAAATAACCTAAATGTCCACTGACGGACAAATGAATAAAGAAAATATGGTGGGTGGGTATGTGCACACACATGTGTATACACATATAAATCATTCAGCCTTAAAAAAAAAACTGAACTCCTATCATAGGCTAAAACACGGATGAACCTTAAGGAAATTATGCTAAAAAAAAAAATAAAGCCAGTCATTAATGATAAATACTGCACAATTCCACTTATATATATGGATCATCTAAAGCAGTCAACCTCACAGAAACAGGAAGTAGAATGGTGACAGCCAGGGACTGGAGGGGGCAAGAAGCTGCTGTTCAGTGGGTACAGAGTTCCAGTTATACTGGGGGTTTTGCTGCACAGTAACGTGCATGTGGTTGGCAAAACCCTGCTGTACACATGGAAACTGCTTGGAAATTGAATGTTATATTTTGCCACAAATAAATACAGTTCAGTACACAACAACAAAATGAAAATTACAAAAACACATTCAAACAGTTATCTATGAAGTGGGAGGTGAATGGCAGCACACCATGCAAATAAAAGTTAATCTGTGCACTACTGCACATCTATGTGTATGTTTGCTTAAATAAAGGGCCTGGCCATGATCTCTAGTGGTAGTGTCATGAACTCAAGTATGCCCGTGAGATTCAACCAACCAAAATAGAAAACAGCAGTAAAATCCAATGGTGTTAGAGCCAGACAAACATTTGGAAAGAGAATTAGAATTTCATTTCTTACACAAAAATAAATTTCAGAGGGAAAAATAAAATGTTTAAAAAGTACATAAAAGAAGCTAAGAGAAATTACAGTAGTGAATTTCAATATAATTCTCAAGTGAAAGGAGCTTCTAAATACAAAAGTGAAAGCAAAGAACAGAGAAAGGTTGACTTCTGACAAGGTAAGAAGAAAAATATTTAAAAGTTAAGAAAAAAAAAGCATACTAGGGAGAAAAGTTCATCATAAGACAAGGTTAACTGCCTTTCATGTGTAAAAAATATTACCATCTTTTCAAGTCCTTAAAAATAATTAGTAAAAATATTAACACTCTCTCCCTTGAGAGAAGAAAAGGTCAACAGTTGGTAGCTTACCTAAAAAATGGTCAGTAAATATATGACTACTCATCATTAGTACACAAAATTAAGGAATATGTTTTGCCTTTAAACCGATGAAGAATTTAAAAAATGATAATGGTCATTGCTTTAAAGATGAGAATATGGACAAAAATTATACACTACAGGGAGAAGTATAAATTTAGACAGCTTTTCTGGAGAGTAATGTCTCAATACTTTTTGAAAGCCTTAAAAGATGTACTCAACAATTCCACTTCAAAGTATAACCTAATGAAAAACAATGTACGCAAAAATGTATTAACATAGGGGTTATGGGTGNTTTAAAAAATGATAATGGTCATTGCTTTAAAGATGAGAATATGGACAAAAATTATACACTACAGGGAGAAGTATAAATTTAGACAGCTTTTCTGGAGAGTAATGTCTCAATACTTTTTGAAAGCCTTAAAAGATGTACTCAACAATTCCACTTCAAAGTATAACCTAATGAAAAACAATGTACGCAAAAATGAATTAACATAGGGGTTATGAGTGCCAAGTTTCTGCACAGGGGGAAGTCCAGGTATAACCTGTACTCGGTCCTCTATATTGTGGATTCAACCATGGAAATGTGTAGGTTACAGTTAATACAGTTGATCCCTGAACAGTGCAGGACTGCTTTTACGTGTGTATTTTTAATAGTAAATACAAATGTACTATGTATCAGGGGATGCAGAGAGCTATATAAAATTATATAAATTTATAAATTATATAGGGATTAACTCCATGTTGTTCAAAGGGTTAACTGTAACGCTTTAAAAAGTTATAAAATCTAAAAAGGTTAAAGTGCTATGATTCAGACTGTATCAGTTCAGTTCAGTTGCTCAGTCGTGTCCGACTGACTCTTTGCAACCCCATGAATCGCAGCATGCCAGGACTCCCTGTCCATCACCAACTCCTGGAGTTTACCCAAACTCATGTCCATCGAGTCAGTGATGCCATCCAGCCATCTCATCCTCAATCATCCCTCTTTCCTCCTGCCCCCAATCCCTCCCAGCATCAGGGTCTTTCCAATGAGTCAACTCTTCCCATGAGGTGGCCAAACTACTGGAGTTTCAGCTTCAGCATCAGTCCTTCCAATGAACACCCAGGACTGATCTCCTTTAGGATGGACTGGTTGAATCTCCTTGTAGTCCAAGGGACTCTCAAGAGTCTTCTCCAACACCACAGTTCAAAAGCATCAATTCTTCAGTGCTCAGCTTTCTTTATAGTCCAACTCTCACATCCATACATGACCACTGGAAAAACCATAGCCTTGACTAGACGGACCTTTGTTGGCAAAGTAATGTCTCTGCTTTTCAATATGCTGTCTAGGTTGGTCATAACTTTTCTTCCAAGGAGTCAGCGTCTTTTGATTTCATGGCTGCAGTAACAACTTGCAGTGATTTTGGAGCCCCCCAAAATCAAGTCTGACACTGTTTCCCCATCTATTTCCCATGAAGTGATGGGACCAACTACCCAGAATAATTTAGTTCTAAACCATGACATAGAATAAGAGCAAGGCATAGAGCAATTTTAATTACTGGGAATGTTAAGAGGTAAACTGAAACTAGGAATCTGGAGAACAGACAGCTGAACAAGAGAGGTGCTTGGACGAGTTCAGTTCAGTTCAGTTTAGTTGCTCAGTCATGTCCGACTCTTTGCGACCCTATGAATCACAGCACGCCAGGCCTCCCTGTCCATCANACAGTTCAAAAGCATCAATTCTTCAGTGCTCAGCTTTCTTTACAGTCCAACTCTCACATCCACACATGACCAGTGGAAAAACCATAGCCTTGACTAGGCGGACCTTTGTTGGCAAAGTAATGTCTTTACTATTTCATATTAAAAAGCAGAAAGAAAAGCAAAGAAAATGAAAAAGAAAACACAAAATAATGAGGCAAAGCTTCAAGAAAGAATAAATGCCTTCAACAACATCTCAAGTAAAACAATAAATTAGACAAACTCTTTGTCTAGTTTATCACCTTAAGAGAGTTTCTAGTCCACGGTTCAGAGAAGGAGAAGCTGGTAGAGACCAGAAAATTAAATGAATTGAGCAGAGAGATGACAGTTCAGATTGAACCAAGCAACTAGAAATAAGACAGGGAAATGGAGAGGAGAAAACTTTCAGTTCAGTTCAGTCACTCAGTCATGTCCAACTCTTTGTGATCACATGGACTATAAGACACTAGGCTTCCTTCCCCAACACTAGCTCCAAAAGTTTGCTCAAACTCATGTCCATCAAGTCAGTGTTGACACCCAACCAACTGATCCTAGGTCATCTCCTTCTCCTCCTGCCTTCAATCTTTCCCAGCATCAGGGTCTTTTCTAATGAGTCAGATCTTTGCATCAGGTGACCAAAGTACTGGAGTTTCAGCTTCAGCATCAGTCCTTCCAATGAATATTCAGGACTCATTTCCTTGAGGACTGACTGGTTTGATCTCCTTGCAGTCCAAGGGACTCTCAAGAGTCTTCTCCAACACTACAGTTAAAGGCATCAATTCTTCAAAGCTCAGACTTCATGGTCCAACTCTCACATCCACACATGGCTATTGGAAAAACCATAGCTTTGACTATAGGGACCTTTATCAGAAAAGTAATGTCTCTGTTTTTATTATGCTATCTAGGTTTGTCACAGCTTTTCTTCCAAGGAGCAAGTGTCTTAATTACATGGCTGCAGTCACCATCTACAGCAATGTTGGAATTCAAGAAAATAAAGTCTCTCACTGCTTGCATTGTTTCCCCATCTATGTATCATGAAGTGATAGGACCAATACCATAATCTTTGTTTTTTGGATGTTAAGTTTTAAGCCATTTTTTTTTCACTTTCATCAAGAGGCTCTTTAGTTTCTCTTTGCTTTCTGCCATAAGGAGGGTGTCATCTGCATATCTGAGGTTATTGATATTTCTCCCAGCAATACTGATTTCAGCTTGTGCTTCACCCAGCCTGGCATTTTGCATGGTGTACTCTGCATATAAGTTAAATAAGCAGGGTGATAATATGCAGCTTTGATGTACTCCTTTCCCAATTTGTAACCAGTCCCTTGTTCCAAGTCTGGTTCTAACTGTTGTGTATTGACATACAGACTTCTAACTGTTGTGTCCTGCATACAGACTTCTCAGGAGGCACGTCAGGTGGTCTGATATTTCCATGTCTTTAAGAACTTTCCACAGTTTATTGTGTTCCACACAGTCAAAGGCTTTGGCATAGTCAATGAAGCAGAAGTTTATTTTTTTCTAGAATTTTCTTGCTTTTTCTAGATCCAAAGGATGTTGGCAGTTTGATCTCTGGTTCCTCTGCCTTTTCTAAAACCAGCTTGAACATCTGGAATTTCACAGTTCATGTACTATTGAAGCCTAGCTTGGAGAATTTTCAACATTACTTTGCTAGCATGTGAGATGAGTGCAATTTTACAGTAGTTTGAGCATTCTTTGGCATTGCCTTTCTTTGAGACTGGAATAAAAACTGACCTTTTTCAGTCCTGTGGCCCCTGCTGAGTATTTCAAATTTGCTGGCATATTGAGTGCAACACTCACAGCATCATCTTTTAGGATTTGAAATAGCTCAACTGGAGTTCCATCACCTCCACTAGCTCTGTTCATAGTGATACTTCCTAAGGCCCACTTGACTTCATATTCCAGGGTGTCTAGCTCTAGATGAGTGATCACACCATCATGGTTATCTGGGCATTAAGATCTTTCTTGTATAGTATTTATGTATATTCTTGCCACCTCTTCTTAATATCTTCTGCTTCTGTTAGGTCCATACTGCTTCTCTCCTTCATTGTACCCATCTTTGCATGAAATGTTCCCTTGGTGTCTCTAATTTTCTTGAAGCTATCTCTAGTATTCCCCATTCTATTTTTTCCCTCTATTCTTTGCATTGTTCACTGAAGTAGGCTTTCTTCTCTCTTCTTGCTTTTCTTTGGAACTCTGATTCAGATGGATATATCTTTCCTTTTATCCTTTGCCTTTTGCTTCTCTTCTTTTCTCAGCTATTTGTAAGTCCTCCTCAAACAACCATTTTGCCTTTTTGCATTTTTTTTCCCCCTTGGGGATGGTTTTGATCACTGNTCTTCTTGCTTTTCTTTGGAACTCTGATTCACATGGATATATCTTTCCTTTTATCCTTTGCCTTTTGCTTCTCTTCTTTTCTCAGCTATTTGTAAGTCCTCCTCAAACAACCATTTTGCCTTTTTGCATTTTTTTTTTCCCTTGGGGATGGTTTTGATCACTGCCTCCATCACAGTGATCAAATGTCACAAACCTCCATCCAGGTTCTTCAGGCATTCTATCTACTAGATCTAATCCCTTTAATCAATTTGTCACTTCCTCTGTATAATCTTAAGTTATTTGATTTAGGTCATACCTGAATGGCCTAGTGGTTTTCCCTACTTTTTTCAATTTAAGTTTGAGTTTTGCAACAAGGAGTTCATGATCTGAGCCACACTCAGCACCTGGTCTTAATTTTGCTGGCTGTATAGTGCTTCTCCATCTTCTCTTGCAATAAATATAATCAATCTTATTTCGGTATTGACCCTATGGTGATGTCAATGTTTAGTTGGAGATTTGTAAAGGCTCTCTTTGA
Organism: Neotragus moschatus; assembly: GCA_006410615.1. Taxonomy (NCBI): domain Eukaryota; kingdom Metazoa; phylum Chordata; class Mammalia; order Artiodactyla; family Bovidae; genus Neotragus; species Neotragus moschatus. The sequence continues at coordinate 812,649 of SJYA01001314.1, read as the reverse complement.
ATATTGATGCTGGGAAAGACGAGGCAAAAGGAGAAGGGGGTGGCAGAGGAAGAGCTGGAGGTTAGACAACATAACTTTCTCAATGGACATGAATTTGAGCAAACTCTGGGAGATAGTGAAGGACAGGGGAATGTGGCATGTTGCAGTCCATGGAGTTACAAAGAGTCAGACATGATTTAGCAGACTGAACAACAACCATTGAATATTTTGCTGAATATTCATCATTAGTTTCCCTATTTAGGGAAATTAATCAAAGCCCAGGGAAAAAGAAAATGAAATGAACAAGAAAACAAAAGGAGTAGCAGCTGGTTCTCATACAGGATTGAAAACATCTCATAATTAGATAGATGATACCTTAAGTTTCATAAGTTTTTTATATGCTTGAAAACTTAGTCCTAAATTGAACATTGTTCCTATCCCACCTAATATGTCTTAGAAACAAAACCAGGAATGATCAGACTGTTTCTAAGTAACTTAATTGCATTCAAAAACAAAGTTCAACAATATCTGTATATACCTAATATCTGGCAAGACAGAATATAAATGTCTCACATCTAATAAAAAAGGCCAATAAAACAAGATACATAATGAAGAGAAAAGTCAGTCAATTGAAATGAATCCAGAAGGGATACAAGTGTTCAAATTAGAGGGGGGAAAGGGAACTTAAAGTAATTATTATAAATATATTCCACATTTTTCTAAAGTTAGAAGTGAAATTTATAGTTCTTAAAATAAGAAATGCACNACTGTTTCCACTGTTTCCCCGTCTATTTCCCATGAAGGGATGGGACTGGATGCCATGATCTTTGTTTTCCATATTAATGGATATGAATGAGGACTAGAGAGAGCCCAAGTCTCTAAACTCTCGAGGTTTCCAAACTCCAACTTTTCTGTCACTAAACTTCTATAGAGAAAACATCATTACTTAATGGCTATTATTAAAAAGTCTGAGGTCCAAGTCTTTTCTCATTACTATAAATGAAACTGATTTTCTTGATTTATAAGATTCATTACTTAGAGGAGTTAAGACTTGTTTTTCATTGTGGATATTCATCCCAATTTATACCAATTTAGCTTTTCTTTTTTTTAACTCACTTGACTAGCTGTGCAACCTTAGAAAAGGCATTTAACTTAGGTGTCAATTCACTTATAAATTTGTTGAGATGTAGTAAGTAATTATAACAACTCCATTACTTTACTGTGAGGATTAATAATATTTAGGGAGCTTGGCAGAGAGTGTGACACATCAACTGTTGTTGCTCAACCCGGGTCAGAAAGGGGAATGCAATGGGCAGGGAATCGGGAGGAACAGCAAGGGTTCTAGAGTAAGAGTTCACTTCTTTGTTAACTGTACGACTTCTGACCAGTAATCTGTCTGAGCTCCCCCGTTTCTTTATTGGTAAAAGCAAACTGCATTGCCAGGAGCTGCAAATCTAGGGCCCACATACTACTACTGAACTCCCAAGAGAACGCTACCCTGTCACCCTAAAACAGCAGGTTCTGTCCCTTCACTTTAATAAACAATACACTAAACCAAGCCCTTTGTATATGTATGATATTAAATTATATAAAACCATATCGTGCGGTTGAGTTTCATTCTAGTCTTTCCAAATAATTTAGAAAGGGAATACAAACATATAAACAATACTATCCATCTTCTGAGATAAGCATGCTAAAAGTTTCTTCTAAACCATGCTAGTGAAGTGAAAGTCACTCAGTCATGTCCGACTCATTGCGACCCCATGGACAGTCCATGGAATTCTCCAGGCCAGAATACTGGAGTGAGTAACCTTTCTCCAGGGGAATCTTCCCAACCCAGGAATTGAACCCAAGTCTCCCACATTGTAGGCAGATTCTTTACCAGCTAAGCCACCAGGAAAGCCTAAATTGTGCTAAGTTTTAGGAATACTACATTAAGAACAGAAAAGTGAGAAAGAAATCCTAGTAAGTAACCAGCAGTGGTAGAAAAAAGAAAACAAAGGTTGCATAACAATCCAGAAAAATCAGTAAGAATCACCTTTCTGTTCACCTTTCTCCTCAACTGTCTCTTAAAAATATTAACCCTCCCCAACATTTTAGCTTATATGTACCAAAAAGCCTCAGAGAAACCAGAAGAAGGTCTGAGCAATCCAAAGCCAACAGGAAACCAGTTACTACTACAAGTGCTGACCACCCCCTGTGAGCACCCATAGAAATAAAGATTCCTTAAAAAGTATGGAACACCACAGTCTGACAGCTGCTTGTGCTCTCTCTCCACATTACCATCATCAGAAAGAATACTGCCCCATCCACTTTGATGTCAAAAGCTATTATTTAAGCTGTTACAAAAGTAACTGTAGTTTTGCACCTGTTGAACTTTGTCATTTTGATTATTGGAATCGATTCAGTTCAGTCCCTCAGTCATGTCGGACTCTTTGCAACCCCATGGACTGCAGCACACCAGGCTTCCCTGTCCATCACCAACTCCTGGAGCTTACTCAAACTCATGTCCATCGAGTTGGTGATGCCATCCAACCATCTCAGCCTCTGTCATCCCCTTCCCCTCCTGCCTTCAATCTTTCCCAGCATCAGGGTCTCTTCCAGTGAGTCAGTTCTTCACATCAGGTGGCCAAACTACTGGAGCTTCGGTATCAGTCCTTCCAATCAAAACTCAGGACTGATTTCCTTTAGGACTGACTTATCTGATGTCCTTGCAGTCCAAGGGACTCTCAAGTCTTCTCAACACCACAGTTCAAAGCATCTATTCTTCGGTACTCAGCTTTCTTTATGGTCCAACGCTCACAACCATACACGACTACTGGAAAAACCATAGCTTTACCTAGACAAACCTTTGTCAGCAAAGTAATGTCTCTGCTTTTTATTATGGTGCTAGGTTTGTTATAGCTTTTCTTCCAAGGAGCAAGCACTTTTAAATTTCATGGCTGAAGTCACCATCTGTGATGCTTTTGGAGCCTCCCAAAATAAAGTCTGTCACTGTGTCTATTGTTTCCCCATCGATTTGCCATGAAGTGATGAGACCAGACGCCATGATCTTTTTTTGAATGCTGAGTTTTAAGCCAGCTTTTTCGCTTTCCTCTTTCACTTTCATTAAGAGGCTCTTTAGTTCTTCTTCGCTTTCTGCCATAAGGGTGGTGTCATCTGCATATCTGAGGTTATTGATATTTCTCTTGGCAATCTTGATTCCAGCTTGTGCTTCATCCAGCCAAGTATTTCAAATGCTGTATACTGCATATAAGTTAAATAAACAGGGTGACAATATACAGCCTTGATGTACTCCTTTTCTGATCTGGAACCAGTCCATTGTTTCGTATCCAGTTCTAATTGTTGCTTCTTGACCTGCATACAGATGTCTCAGGAGGCAGGTCAGGTGGTCTGGTATTCCCATCTCTTTCAGAATTTTTCCAGTTTGTTGTGATCTACACAGTCAAAGGCTTTGGCATAATCAATAAAGTAGATGTTTTCTGTAACTCTCTTGTTTTTTCTATGATCCCATGGATGTTGGCAATTTGATCTCTGGTTCCTCCACCTTTTCTAAATCCAGCGTGAACGTTAGAAGTTCTTGGTTCATGTACTGTTGAAGCCTGACTTGGAGAATTTTGACCACTACTTTGCTAGCGTGCAAGATGAGTGCAATTGTGCAGCAGCTTGAATATTATTTGGCACTGCCTTTCTTTGGGATATATCCGTAAATAAATGTGGTTATGTTATATACCATTTTAATGTGCATTTCCTGCTTTATGTTTTTTTTCTGCTAATGACTTATTACTAGGTGTTTATATTTAGACTATGGAAATGATGTCAGACAAAAAGCAAATTCGAGCTACTTTTTTTAGTTCAAAATGGGTCATAAAGAATTGGAGACAACTCGCAGCATCAACAACACATTTGGCCTAGGAACTGCTAACGAATGTACAGTAGAGTGGTGGTTCTAGAAGTTCTGCAAACGAGACGAGAGCCTTGAGATGAAGAGCACAGTGGCTGGCCGTGGGAAGCTGACAATAACCAATTAGTTGAGAGTCATCATCAAAGCTGATCCTCTTACAACTACATGAGAAGTTGTAGAACTTACTTAACATGGACCATTCTATGGTCATTCAGTATTTGAAGCAAATTGGAAAGATGAAAAAGCTTGGTAAGTGGGTACCTTATGAGCTGACCAAAAACAGTTGTTTTGAAGTGTTGTCTTCTCTTATTCTACACAACAACAAACCATTTCTCAATCAGATTGTGACATGCGACAAAAAGGGGATTGTATATGAAAATTGGCAGTGGTTGGACCAACAGAAGCTCCAAAGCACTTCCCAAAGCCAACCTGCACCAAAAAAAGGTAATGGTCACTGGTGGTCTACTGTTGGTCTGATCCATTACAGCTTTCTGAATCCCGGTGAAATGATTACACCTGAGAAGTATGCTCAGCAAACCAATGACATGCACCAAAAACTGCAACCCTTGCAGCTGGCATTGATCAACAGAAAGGGCCCAATTCTTCTCCACAACACAAGGCTTCAAAAGTTGAACAAACTGGGCTACAAAGTTTTGCCTCATCTGTCATATTCACCTGATCCCTTGCCAACCAACCAACCAACCAACCAACCACTTCTTTAAGCAACTTGACAAGTTTTTGCAGGGAAACTGCTTCCACAACCAGCAGGAGGCAGAAAATGCTTTCCAAGAGTTCGTCAAATCCTGAAGTATGGACTTTTATACTACAGGAATAAACATTCTTATTTGACAAAAATATGTTGACTGTAGTGGTTCCTGTTTTGATTAATGAATACGTGTATGCCCCTCGTTATGATTTAAAATTCATTGTCTGAAACCACAGTTACTTTTGTACCAACCTAACACACACAAGCTGTGAAAATCAGCAAGATGGGTGCCTTATTTCAGGACACACTACACAGAACACTGGGTGAAACTCGAAAGTCTGGACTCTGACTGTGTCATGGGTGTGATGCCTCCTGGAAACTTGATCTACCCTGTGCCGCAATTTCCCTACATGCCCCGCTTCTATCTCAGAGATTCTGTCAAACAGAAAATCATTCAAACATGTTAGTTTAAAACACACACACATACAAAACAGTAGAACATGCTACAGAATCGCCAGGCTGAAATACACTTGAACCAAATGAAAATCTTGTAAATGAGCACCTGGTTTCTTTGCTTGGGGAATAGATGGACAGGCAGCAAAGTATGCCCGACAAGATGACAGGAAGGGGACCTGCCACACCTTAAGAGTAAAGTGAGACAGAAAGGCAGGATACAGCGGTCAAAGTCTGATGTGCAAGGTTCACTGCTACTGTAGTATGACCTTCTCTCTTAATTAAGTAAGGACTATAAAATGAGTGAGTGGAAATATTTAAGTCTCCAGTCAAGTGAATTTTTGCAAGGAACCCTGCCACTGTAGACACAATAGTTCAAACATCATGGTATTTTGCAAAGAGAACTAGCAGGTTCTTAAAACCACTCACTTGTTAAGTGCCAGCATACCCTGGAATGTACGTATAACAGCAGTGGTGGTTAGAAGAAGCTACTGAAATTTAGGAATCCAAGTTCTAATCCCAGGCCTTTGCTATTAAACTGAGCAATATAACTTTATGTAAACTTTTGCTGAGATTTACCTAAACATTAGAAAAAGACTATCTCTAAGTTTGCTTCCAATTTTCAAGCTCTAACACTATTTTAGACATTTAGCTATGAACTCATAAAATCTAACCTAAATATGTTAGCTACAGATATAAGGCACATACATTTATAATTAACATAGGTACACAATGTCCTGAAGACAGCATAACATTAGAAGCTCCAGAATAAGGGCTTAAAAAATGTGGAAAATATATTGGGTGAAATGCATCAAATTAACATTAACAACAACAATTTCAATAAGGAGAATAATTATCATCTTTATTATTTATCACTAAAAAATACACTGAGATTTACACTAAGTAATTCTCAAAAGACATACTACTAATCTTGAGGTTTTAGATAATGGATTTCTGTCCTGGACACTTACATGCAGTTAAGAATGACAATTTATACTTTTAAACAACACAAAGCCCCCACTAAAAATGTAGGCTCAGAAACCCACAATGTAAAGCCCTTCAAGATAGAAACGCTTGGGAAGCAAACTTAAATTTAAATGTTTTTTTCCAAACACCTTTTGTTTTTAAAACAAAAATATATAGGATGCCATTAATTTTCAGTAAAAAAAAAAAAACAAACCACAAAAGGGCAGAGAATGTCTACAGGAAATCCAGCTCTAACTTCTAAAGAACAACGTTAACACTCACATTTTAGTGACTTAACTTGAAAGGCACTGGAGTGCACGGAGAGGAGATATGCTGGAAGTTCTGGGTTCTGGTTGTGAGTTTGGGTAATCAAGTGACCTCTTAACAGTCTGCTTTCTCATTTGGAAATAAAGGTAAACTATAATGATCTGTAAGGCTCTATTTCGACTCCCAAGTTTTCCTAGATTGTTATGGTCAAGTTTTTAGCTGCTTGAAAACAGGAACAGAAAACTGATTTTGCCCCCACTTCCCACAAAAACATCCTTTGTCAAGAAAACCTTGAGTCTTATTTTCATATTTCCTTCCAACCAAAAAGAAAAATAATAAAAGGAGACATAATATTTAGTGCTTGTGCATCTTCTAATCAGACACTATTAATCATTTCTTTTAAAATTAAATTACCTACCTCACTGGGTGTTGTGAGGATTAATTCATTAGTGTTTGTAAAGCACTTTGTGATCCTCAGGTCAAAGGCGCTATAGAAGTGCAAAGTAGTAGTATTATTACTAGATTCTTGCTTATTTAAGGAATTTCACAATCCTTTAAAAGCTAACTCTGTGTTATGATTTAGACATCTGTTCATAAAGCCCTGCATTTTATCCACATTATTTTCAACTCTTTTTGAAGATAGTATAGACAGGGACAGAATGTTTGGAAGCAAATGATAAACTAGCTTTGATCTACAAATGGAGAGGGAGACTAAGGGAAAATCTAGTGTGACAAATTTTGTTTAGTATAAAATTTTAGTAAGAAATCTAGTCAATCAGATTTAAAAGTGTGCCTATGTTGTATACAAAACCAAATCAACCCTACTTTCATCACAGATTCTGCAATGAGAAATCCCTTTCTTCAGAAAGAAAGGAAAACAATTTTTAAATCCACTTTAAAGAGGGGTAACTAAGCTTATAAATTATGTACATTACATGTGTATACATGCAACTACCATTTAAAACCTTTATACTTAAATTGCAGTAAATGTATTAGTATAAACTGATATCAAAATAGTTGAGCAGCTTTTTCCTTTAAACCAGGCTCCCACCCCTAATTACACAAGGAAAATTATACACTGAGAAGAGGTCAAAACAATTTTACTTTATGGAATTTTAGAAGGAAAAAAAAATGAGGGCCAAGGCTATAAAATCAGTTAAAATCTTGTATAACACACTTCTCCTTTTTCTAACCAAATCCTTTCACAATTAAATCAAAACAACACACACATGTACACAGACACACACAGCTAAGAGAACTAGAGCTACTTACACAGTCAATATTCTGCTTGATATACAACAAATTTTTAAAGAAAAAATTTGCCAACATCCTCTGATGAGATTCTCCAGCATAAGCTCCAGTCCCAAGAGCTAACTGAAATTTAGATATCAAACTTTAAACACTTACCTCCTGCTCCTGTTGAAAGATGACAACTCTACCACCTTTATCTCCGGTTGCTAGTAACTCTCCAGAATGATTAAATTCTACTGTAGAAATTATATCTGCTGTATAATTGAAACAAACAAAAAAGACATTAGTTCTTCTCTCCCAACTTACGACAGTTTCTTAGTAAGAACTCAGCATGTTTTCCTAATATATTCCAAGTCTATATATCAAACTGCCCTCAGAAATAAAGTAAATCTAAAGTTCTTTCATGAAATTTTGAGTCATGAATATTTGGTTCACTCCCCCCACAAAACTCTTCCCAAAGTAAACTAATGACACTATTTTTTTAAATAGGCAAATAACAAATAAAAAATATCAGTGCTTTATTAATAATTCACTAAATTCATGAATATAAAGAAATCAACAATTCATAAAACATTCCATGACAGCACCACTAAACATTAATAATTATTGTGCTAATTTTTTCTTATATACTTCTGATAAGCTTATATACACAAACCCAAAGAACTATAAAATTAAGACAGATATAACTAAAATGGGGAAATTCTTTTTTTTTTTTTAAAGAAAAGCTTTATTATTTTTTTTCTGAAAAACTTCATTTTAAACAAGTAGGTTGATCAACAAATCTCTACTTAAGGAATTGAATAAGGAACTGATTATATAGCTGGCAAAACCTCACAATTTCAACACATTCTGAGATGGTCTAATTTAGTGAAAGGTCTGAATCAGTTTAAAGCATGTGGTTTTGTAGCTCTGACCGTCTTAATTACCTTTTTTTTTTGTTGTTGTTAATTTTAGTTTATTTTAAAATACTGTATTGGTTTTGCCATATATCAACATGAATCTGCCATGGGTGTACACATGTTCCCAATCCTGAACCCCCCTCCCTCCTCCCTCCCAGCACCATCTCTCTGGGTCATCCCAGTGCTCCAGCCCCAAGCATCCTGTATCCTGCATCGAACCTAGACTGGCCATTCGTTTCTTATATGATATTATACATGTTTCAATGCCATTCTCCCAAATCATCCCACCCTCTCCCCCTGCCACAGAGTCCAAAAGACTGTTCTATACATCTGTGTCTCTTTTGCTATCTCGCATACAAGGTTATCATTACCATCTTTCTAAATTTCATATATATGTGTTAGTATACTGTATTGGTGTTTTTCTTTCTGGCTTACTTCACTCTGTATAATCGGCTCCAGTTTCATCCACCTCATTAGAACTGATTCAAATATATTCTTTTTCATGACTGAGTAATACTCCATTGTGTATATGTACCACAGCTTTCTTATCCATTCATCTGCTGATGGACATCTAGGTTGCTTCCATGTCCTGGCTATTATAAACAGTGCTGCGATGAACACTGGGGTACACGTGTCTCTTTCAATTCTGGTTTCCTTGGTGTGCATGCCCAGTAGTGGGATTGCTGGGTCATAAAGCAGTTCTATTTCCAGTTTTTTAAGGAATCAACATACTGTTCTCCATAGTGGCTGTACTAGTTTGCATTCCCACCAACAGTGTAAGAGGGCTGCCTTTTCTCCACACCCTCTCCAGCATTTATTGCTTGTAGACTTTTGGATCACAGCCATTCTGACTGGTGTGAAATGGTACCTCATTGTGGTTTTGCTTTGCATTTCTCTGATATTGAGTGATGTTGAGCATCTTTTCATGTGTTTGTTAGCCATCTGTATGCCTTCTTTGGAGAAATGTCTATTTAGTTCTTTGGCCCATTTTTTGATTGGGTCGCTTACTTTTCTGGAATTGAGCTGCAGGAGTTGCTTGTATATTTTTGAGATTAGTTGTTTGTCAGTTGCTTCAAGGGAAATTCTTTAAATGCAAAAATAATTTCAGATAGAACTTTAACAATCATAAATAAATAAATTCAAATTATGGCCTCAAACAAATGTTTGTAAATAGAACACACTTATACCAGCAATGCTTTCTGCTATGCACTTTCAGAATGCACAACTCTTGTGGCTCCCACACATAGAAACAGCAGGGACTACTAGAATCAGTCATGTTACACCCAAAGTCGGTGCTAACTTCACAGTCAAGTTCAAATAAAATTATCAGGTTTTTTTTCCTTGTTTTTTGACACCAGTCATTTTCCCTAAAGAAAAAAATCTAAGTTACAGAATTGGGCATTAAGATAAAGCAATCACACTACACAATTCCCCACTGTTGCAAGTTCTTCACTACTAAGCATTATGCTAAATTAGAGAAGATCCCATCAAACGTATGTTACATAAAAAAGCAAACTCTTACTATGGGAGAATGGTCATTTTCTTGCCAACATTAGCTCACTGTAAGAATTTTAAAAGTGACTTTATATA
>SJYA01001314.1:775083-802058 GCA_006410615.1 Neotragus moschatus | reverse complement strand
CTGGCTTACTTCACTCTGTATAATCGGCTCCAGTTTCATCCACCTCATTAGAACTGATTCAAATATATTCTTTTTCATGACTGAGTAATACTCCATTGTGTATATGTACCACAGCTTTCTTATCCATTCATCTGCTGATGGACATCTAGGTTGCTTCCATGTCCTGGCTATTATAAACAGTGCTGCGATGAACACTGGGGTACACGTGTCTCTTTCAATTCTGGTTTCCTTGGTGTGCATGCCCAGTAGTGGGATTGCTGGGTCATAAAGCAGTTCTATTTCCAGTTTTTTAAGGAATCAACATACTGTTCTCCATAGTGGCTGTACTAGTTTGCATTCCCACCAACAGTGTAAGAGGGCTGCCTTTTCTCCACACCCTCTCCAGCATTTATTGCTTGTAGACTTTTGGATCACAGCCATTCTGACTGGTGTGAAATGGTACCTCATTGTGGTTTTGCTTTGCATTTCTCTGATATTGAGTGATGTTGAGCATCTTTTCATGTGTTTGTTAGCCATCTGTATGCCTTCTTTGGAGAAATGTCTATTTAGTTCTTTGGCCCATTTTTTGATTGGGTCGCTTACTTTTCTGGAATTGAGCTGCAGGAGTTGCTTGTATATTTTTGAGATTAGTTGTTTGTCAGTTGCTTCAAGGGAAATTCTTTAAATGCAAAAATAATTTCAGATAGAACTTTAACAATCATAAATAAATAAATTCAAATTATGGCCTCAAACAAATGTTTGTAAATAGAACACACTTATACCAGCAATGCTTTCTGCTATGCACTTTCAGAATGCACAACTCTTGTGGCTCCCACACATAGAAACAGCAGGGACTACTAGAATCAGTCATGTTACACCCAAAGTCGGTGCTAACTTCACAGTCAAGTTCAAATAAAATTATCAGGTTTTTTTTCCTTGTTTTTTGACACCAGTCATTTTCCCTAAAGAAAAAAATCTAAGTTACAGAATTGGGCATTAAGATAAAGCAATCACACTACACAATTCCCCACTGTTGCAAGTTCTTCACTACTAAGCATTATGCTAAATTAGAGAAGATCCCATCAAACGTATGTTACATAAAAAAGCAAACTCTTACTATGGGAGAATGGTCATTTTCTTGCCAACATTAGCTCACTGTAAGAATTTTAAAAGTGACTTTATATATAATAATGGAGAAGGAAATGGCAACCCACTCCAGTATTCTTGCCTGGAAAATTCCATGGATGGAGGATCCTGGTAGGCTACAGTCCATGGGGTCACAAAGAGTCACATATGACTGAGCAACTTCACATATAATAAAGAACATTATATACTTTAAATTTTAAAACATACTGACCAATGTGGCACATCAATAAACTGACCAGCACTGTATTTTATCATTTTCATTTTAGTGATTTTTCCAAGTTGAGCTTAATTTTGCAAAGCTTTCTTTGCTTCCTCCATTGTCTAGGTCCAAGGCACTTTATCTTTTTGGAACTCTGAGAATTTACTCAAAGTTATAGACACTCTCCCAAGGAACTATACACATTTAAGTACACATAAAAATTTGCATGTAATTTCAAAAGGTCTGGACAGCACACCATCTCCAGCTTAAAACCTTTGGTCCAGACAACTCACCATGATCGGTGCTATCAGAACAAAATGAATAAATCTAGCATTTATGCTACACGCATCTGTGACACCAAGGTGTAAAACTGGAAATATTGTACTATTTACTCCATAAACCCCGATATCAACCAGAGCTTAAAAGCCATTCTGTTAGGTGCTCTGCATTCACTTCTGTACTGAGTATAATAAGGGGTTAAAACCACACAGTCCTTGCACTAAAAACACAACACATTACAGCACAGCTACAGAGAGAAAATAAGCAGGGGCTAACTATCTGACAGAGCAAATGACTGCACGTCACCTGTAGGTCAGATTATAAAATCAGGGAATAAGGGGGGAAAAAAACTTCCATACATAGTAAAAATTATCTTTAAATTCAAATCCCTCAGACAGGCACCACTTTGGATATGCAGACTTCCTCCTGTTCTTTTAAATCCAACTCAGCCAGTTTTCCCTACAGCATTCATACTTTGTATTTCCCATGAAATGAACTAGTTAATTTGGCTACAAAGTCATGCTATACCAAAAACTCCTGACCTCTGGACTCCAGTATATACTCTCGGTTTGGTGAAATGCTCACACTTCATACCAACTCCAGATTCATTCTCCCATTCACTCAATGGAGTACAGGAAGTCATATAGGCTGAGGAACCCTAGAAACAACCGACCTAAACAGAGAGGGGCTGACCGTCAGGAAACAAGAGCCAAAGATTTACACCATAAAAGTCAACTCACATTAAATCCTTGGGAAATACAGAGAGAAATGCAAATAATTTTCTCCTTTCAGCTATTTTCGAGGCACTATTGTTTTGTGGCCATTTGTCAAAAGGCAATGGACAAACATAAAGCTTTAGAAATAGCTAACTAAGCCACGGATGCTCCGGTGAGCAGCACAGCGGGATTGTATCTGGCGGAGGGGCGCGCAGATTCATGGCTTCCTCACTGTCTTTTTTTTTACTGCATGTATTTAATATGGTCATATCTCAGATAGGTAAATTACTTTCATGACTTGTATATGTCATGGTGTTCCTTCCTCCTTCCCATCAAATACAAGAGAAATGACACACCGTGACTTCTGTAGGCTTGGCCATCCATATGTGAGGTGAGACAGCCACCATGTACTTAAGCACCCATTAAATCTCCAAGTGTATGAATGCTTTCAAAGTTGTTCTCAGTTGTAAAATGCCTAGATCTCACAAAGTCTTCTTGGGAATATGACATATAAAAAGGATGAATAACAGGGAGAATAAAATCAAATTCTGCTTTACAGTCCAAGAAAAATTTTATCCAGGAATCCATTAAGGAGTACGCTATGAAACTAAGCTTGGAGCTGTATGTGCCTCTCTGCAGCACACTAGTATGCCAGGAAGGGGATATGGGTTTGCAATCACCCAAACCTAAGACCTCCAGCCTGGAGCCCGCATTTGACCTCAGAGTGCCATAGAAACATTTTTGCTCTCAAGTATGCCACAATGTGGAAAAGATAAGGAAGCATGGCTCTAAAACAGTGCTCCCATACCGTGAGTAGCGATACCCAGATAAGACTGGTCAAATACTGCTATCTCGTGTTTTTGAAAATAACAATAACTCTGCTCCTAGAAAATATTCTTCATTGCTCTGATTTCTATACCATTTAAAAAAAAATTACACAGTAGATGACTGCAGGAATAGCAGTTTCTGCTGAACAGTGCACAATAGAACTGTTTAGCAGAAATCTGTTACCACAGAGGGGTCCTATATCTGTGCTGTTCAAACAGTAACTACCAACCACGTGTGGCTCCTAAATTTTTAACTTTAGCCATCTTTGGCTAGGAGCTACAGTACTGGAGAGTCTAGGTCTAAAACATTACAGAGAGAAAACTGACTTTTAAAAGACAAGAATGCTGAAGCTAAGACAATTCTGAAACTTTAAACAGTAAATTTTAAACAGGAAAAATAAAACTACTGTGTATGTACACACCCAGATTGTTACCTCAAGGAGCAGGCTGAAAATATGAATGTACTTCATGAAAATTCAGATTCCTGGATACGATTTTTTTTAAAAAGTATTAATGAAAGCCTTGGAAACTTGCAAACACTTTACTCTTGAGATTAATATAATTATCACATACTTAAAGGCAAAGACACTAACCTCACTGTTAAGAGTCATGTTACTGAACTCGAGGCAGGGTCCAGTATAACACATCAAATATGTCTGTTCTCATAAAGGATTCATAAGAATCCTTCCTATGACCAGTACAAATGCTTTTTCGCAATGAAAAAAAAAGTGCCTGTTTAATATTATATAAAAGAACATTCGAATACAGTTAATAAAAAGGAAGGACTCTGTATGAGAACATCAGTCAAGGACCCTCTACTGTGTATTAAGTCAACACACAGCCATTCTAGACACATTAAAGACAGGGTTTGAAAGGCACAATCTGACTACTGGCAAGAAAACTTAACCACGGTGTTTCAACCTTTGATGTGAAATTCCACACAGTATTAATAAAAAACCAAGAAATTTATAATGTGTTATATAAAATAGAACTCAATTTCTTCCAACCTTTTTTTTTTTAAACCATCAGCATCCAAGTTTCATCCTAAGATGATGATATGATTGCTTTATTTGGGAGGCAAGAATGGTTAAGTGGTGGTGGTGGGAATGACAACGCTATTTCTGGTCTGTCTCTACTTCATCAGGCACACCACACTGTTCCCTTGTTACCTTCTCTATTTCTCATGTCCTCTAATCAATGGAAAAGGACACAGCCAATGGTTAAAAAATACGACTCACTCAACATAAAAATCTCATGATAGAAAATTAATAGACAATATACATACACAAATGGTAGTAATTAACAATAATTACTATATATATATTCAAATTATTATTAGTTCTGACATTCTCTAAATATGTCAACTCTCACACTGTAAGACTCTTTATGGTTAATCAGTGATTTTATAATTCCACTTGAGGACTACAGTTCAAACAAATTATCTGAAAGAAACCAATTAAAATTAGCACCAACATGGTTATAAGTGAACTATCTATATACAGGCATACTTCATTTACTGTGCTTCATAGATACTGTGTTTTTAACAAATTGGAGGCAATCCTGTGTAGACAAAGTCTATCAAAGCTATTTTTCCAATAGCATTTGCTCATTTAATATCTCTGTGTCTCATTTTGGCAATTCTCTCAATATGCCAAAAATTTTCATTATGATCCTTTTCACAGTGATCTGTGATCAGTGGTCATAAATATTACTATTGCAAAAAGACTACAATTCGCTGAAGACTCAGATGGTAGTTAGCATTTTTTTTTTTAGCAATAAAGTAATTTTCCAACTAAGATACATACATTTTTGGGAACATAACTCTATCTCACACTTAAGGACTACAGTACAGTGTAAACAACTTTTATATGCGCTGGGAAACCAAAAGATTCATGTGACTCTATTTACTGCAGTCACCTAGAGCCACATCCTGAATATCTGAGATGTGCCTGTAATGAAATAAGACAAACGTATTTCAAACATCCAATATTGAGGAGATATAAAACCACTCTCTAGTGCCTAGGCTAGGAAATTATGGCCCGCCAGCTATTTTTGTAAAGAACGTCTTACTGGAACCCAGCCATGCCCATTTGTTTATAGACTATCTTTGGCTGCTTTCAACTGACAAAAGCAGGGCTGAAAATATTAACTATCTGGTCCTTTACAGAAGATGCTTGTCAACCACTGTTCAAGTATATTAATACAACTGAATGCTGTGCTAAGTCTCTTCAGTCATGTCCAACTCTTTGTGACCCCATGAACTGTAGCCCTCCAGGCTCCCCTGTCCTTTGGATTCTCCGAGCAAGAATAAATGAATATTAACATTAAAAGAACAAATATGATTTATGTGGAGACAGAAACCTGATAAACCAATGTCAAAGCACACCCTATCTCCAGAAAGATTCAACTATAATATGCCAAGCACTGTACTAAATGAGCATTTATATATATATTCTCATTTAATCCTATAATGCCACTATGATAGAGACATCACTTTCAATTAACAGGAGAGTGTACAAAAGCACTGAGGCGTTAAGTAACTTGCCTTTCACACCTCTGTCAAGTGTCAAAGCCAGGATTCAAATTTAGCAGATGTGAACAATCATTACATATAAGGAGGCAGCACAAAATCCTGTAAGCCACTGGATGATGAATAAATAAATAATATAAGTGTTCAGTGTACGGCTTCTTTTTCACTGCCAAAGTGCCTGTGTTCAAAAAAACATTTAAGGTCAAACTACATCAACTTTACACTATTTACTAATGATCTCATTACAGTTACTGGTCCACCCCTACAATAAAACTAAGCATTTTTCCAGCACCTGCTATACTCCAGGGGCTGGGTGATCCAGAGTCTAAACTGTATCCTTTAAAGAGTAAGCATTATAAAATGAATTCTAAGACATAAAGACTGAGTAAATATATAAAGAAGCTCCCTTTATTATAAAAATAAAGGGGGAGGAAATCAACTGGAAGAAACTGCTCACACGTATGTTTAACATTCTGGATTATACAGTCCCCAAAGTTTCACCTGAAACAGTTAACAAAACATCCGTTGAATGCTGACACACCTGATTCTGTTATTTTTGTCAACAGGCTTACTCTCTGTTTTTTAATTTTTGCTGACTTGGAATTTTTATTGTTAAATATATATATAAATGAAACAGGAATGTGCAGTATTCTTTCAATAAAATTGTCAGATGAGAAACACTTTACTTAATCTTAAATTCAACTTTATCTTTATTCCACCCAGAAAACAATGCAAACTGTAACTTATCTTGCAAATTCACTTGCTCACAAAAACTTTACTTCACTCTCACTGTGCTGTCACTGAGACGTTAATAGTAAAAGCCCCCTATAAAAGCAGCTCATATTTATACACTGCTTGCAGGGCACTGTGCTCAATACCCTCAAAAGTAACAGAGGAGAAAATTTAAAAGGTTAATACTCATAAGATACTATAAACATTGTTACAGTAAATAGTTCTAAAAATTCAGGTACATTTGCTTTATGCATCACGAGATAGCATAAATCTCAAGACAAGAGGTTCGAAATATTCACACAGAAAAACATGAGGTTCACAAAAATTCTAGGAATAACCACTGCTTCTTAAAATTCTACATTCTGAGTATTATCTCAAAAGGGACTGCTCTGCAGGGAAAGGGAGTGTCAGTGAAGACTTGCTCCAAGAGCTGCTGCCAGCATGGCCTTCCAGGTCTGGAAGAAAACGAGCTTATTAGCAAGTTGGCTATGCTCAATCTTACCTTTCTACAAATAGTACTTAATTACCCATAAAACTCTACCAAGGTAATCAGTCTTCTTTCCTATTTGTTATATTTCAGTAAAAACAAACATTAACAAAGAAGATTAAGGCTACCTGCATAAACTGTCTCCAAAAAGTACCCAATGAAAACATGAAGCGACTTTTAGCACTTCAAAAGGTTGAAGTGAAAGAGAAAAATCAAAATTAAAAATCTGTAATTGGTCTTCAGCTTCTGGCCAAGGGGAAGCAAGACAATCTGGATTCAGCCTCTAACTGAGAATGACTAGAAAATGAACAGACAGAAAGTTCAAGGAGTCTACAGAAATCACTTAGAATCTTCAAAGGGTTTAATAGTGATCTGAGGATAGGAGGGCAACCACTCCAATATTCTTGTCTGGAGAATCCCTTGGACAGAGGAGCCTGGCAGGCTACAGTCCATGCGGCCATAAAGAGTTGGACACGACTGAAGCAACTGAGCATGCACGCACGCACACATGTAATGGTGTTAACACTTCACAAGGCCTACAAAAGAACTATCAGGAGGCTTACAAGGTCTCAACATAAACAGAGATCCCACTCAGTCAGAGGAGGCTGGTTGACAATGGTTTAAATCGATAATTTGTGTCTGACTCTTGCTACACCATGGGCTGTATGTAGTCCTTCAGACTCCTTTGTCCATGGGATTTTCCAGGCAAGAATACTGAAGTGGGTTGCCATTTCCTTCTCCAAAGGATCTTCCTGACCCAGGGATCAAACCCAGGTCTCTTGCATTGCAGGCAGTTTCTTTACCAACTGAGCCACCAGCCAGAGTAAATTAACAATGCATCAGGTGGAATCCTCAGAAAAGTATCACCTCAGAGATCAAGTCAGCACTAAATTGAATTCATCCTGACAAAGCTTCACATTGAAGAATTGATCTCAAGTAACTTAATTATGTACAAGAACAAAATCCAACAATCACCAACGCAAATTCACATTGTCTGGGGTCTAAAATCATCAGGAATATAAGAAAGCAGGAAAATGTGACCCATGACCAGAAGAAAAATAAGCCAATAGAAACAGAACCAGAAATGCCAAAAACGATGGACAAATCATCTCTAGAAGACAAGGACCTTAAAATAGCTGTCATAAATACACTCCATATGCTTCAGACAAAGGAACATGTTAAAATGAAAAGTATACTATCTGAAATGAAAGACACATTGAATGTGATTAACAGATTAGATGCTGCAACAGAAAAGATCAAGAACTTGAAGGTCTCATAACAGAGTCAAAACACAATGATGCAGAGGGGAAAAAAAAGAACAAAGACCTCCCTTGCATCTAGTGTTCCAACATACGTATCACTGCAGTTCCAGGGGAAAAGTTGGGGAATATTTGAAAAAATGACCAGCATGGAAGTGCTCCAGCAGGATGACATTATATGCAGAATAATCAAACCAAGGTATAAACGCAGACTTACAAAGGTACACAGTAGTGGCAACTCAATAAATTTCATTAGTCTTGTTTTTAGGATATGACTGCAAAATCATGAAGAATTCCGACATTTCAAAGCATAATATTTCCCTAATTTACAAAGTAAACTTTAGTATATAAACACATGCAAAACACAAAAATAGAGTTGGGCTTTTAGGCTTAGAAAATAGTTTTTTTCAACACCACAAACATGGCAAAATATTCTAAATCATGCAGACTATGGGACAACATTTTCTAGTTCAAGAGTGCAGAATAGCTAGTACACTCAAGCCTATGACTAGTAAATGCCAATAACGCCTTCACTCATTGGTAAAATTAGATAAAAAAAGAATTCAATAGGACAAGAGTTTATATTTATTTGATAAAAGGTATGGTGAAGATGTAACGGTTATAAATCTTTATGCCCAAAGATTGTTACTTTATGTATTTCAGGGTTACCAGGAGTAGAAGAGTTGACAATAATTGTCCAGAAGCTGGACAAATCCCTTTCCATGCCTGATAGATTAAAAATAGGTGGGTAGGAGGCAGGGAAAAGAAGGGACAGACATGAAAAATGTAACTGATACACACACAGAGCTTTATACCAATACAAAATATGTTATTTCTTCCAAAGAGCTTTGCAATTTAAAAAACTCACATTTACTGATAGAGTCCCTTAAAGAATTCTAAAGACCACATTGTCTAAGCACAATAAAATTAGCTAATGATAAGTAACTACTGGTTCTAATCAATTACTTAGTAACCTCAAAACTCTAAGGGCAAGGACAAAAATCAGTACTGCAATAAAAATATTTTTAAAGATTTACAGGAACATAAGTATATAAATATTTAAGAGAGTACTGTTCTTTTTTAAAAAAAGAGATACAAGGATCACTATAAAACTAACATAGAAACTGAAATAAAAAACCTGAAATCCCACCACAAAGAGTCACAACCATAGGTAATAAATGAATAATCTTTTAGCAAACTCATGCAAACTGCAAAATACTTATCAGATGTATTCATATATACTATGATTTCAGTAATGGAATTATAATTAAAATTAACTTTACTTTTTTTTGGATCACACAAATAACTACTTTGTAAAAAAAAAAAAGAAAGAAAGAAAGAAAGATAATCATTCACTCTTAACCTCACTTCTGAAAGAATTTCAGTCCAGTGTACCCTTCCAAAGTTTGTCCACATGTACTTCCTGTGCTCAGTCAGTACAAAAAAAAAAAAAATCTATTGTACTGAGAAAGAATGTTATCTATAAATATATATTTTAAAAGTTACAAATCACACTTTATCCTATTGGTGTAACATAAACAAATCCATCAGAGCATTATGGAATTGGTGACCAGAGCTTAGACAGGGAGACCAGGTACAGATACATTTTTTGTTCCCGGAACAGTAACATAGAAACAAAGGGACTAATCTCTACAAAGTAAAAAAAAAAAAAAAAAAAAAAAGTAGTGAGGTTAGCACCACACAGCATTCAAATAACTAAACTTTTATTTAAAAACTGACAATGGCTGGTGCTGGTATTGAGGAACTGCAACCCTCCCATATAGCTGGTAGGAATGCGACCCTCTTTGTGGGAAGAAAAAAGTTCTTCAGTACTGACAAACACAATGCAACCCAGCAATCACTAGATATTTATCCAAGTCAAATGAAAACTACTATTCATACAAAATTCTGAATGCAAATGCTTACAGCAACTTTATTTGTAATCACCAAAAACTGGACACAACCCAAATGATTCTCAACTGGTGAATGAATAAACAATATGTGGCATATATCTGTACAATGAAGTAGCACTCCACAACAAAAAGGAACAAATTATAGATACAAGCAGTAAGATGAATAAAATTCAAAACACATTATGCTAACGAAAAGAAGCCAGATTCAAAAGGTTACACACTACATGAGTCCATTTATCTGACATTCTGGAAAAGGTACAACTAGAGGGATAGAGGGAGGGTAGAGGCCGATTTCAAGGTTAAAGCGTCTGCCTGCATTGCAGGAGACCTGGGTTCGATCCCTGGGTCGGGAAGATCCCCTGGAGAAGGAAATGGCAACCCACTCCAGTATTCTTGCCTGGAGAATCTCATGGACAGAGGAGCCTGATGAGCTACAGTCCATGAGGTCGCAAAGAGTCAGACACAACTGAGTGACTTCACTTTCACTTTCAGAGGCCGACTTCAAGGGGACATGGAACTCTTTGGAGTGATAGAACTGCTTTTTATGTTGACCAAGTTGAAGAACTGTACATAAAGGATAAATTTCACAGGATGTAAACTATACCATAAGAAAACAACAAAATCCTGGAATCTCAGACATGCCAAAATGTGTTTCTTCTGTTTTACTTACAGGTTACAAAATGCTTTCCTGCTCCAAAACCTTCAAGGTCCTCTAAGGATTACAGCAAGATCTGTGAAGTACTGAGTGGCATTCCATCTCCTCCATAATATGAACCCTTCCCTTAGTGCCCCATCAGGGAAAAGTTTTTAAAAAAGCACTAATTCACATTAAACTTCTGGTGAGGTAGAGCTACCCCAGAAGACTACAATCTACAAGTGTAATAAAAGAAAAATATGATTTTTACATAAATAAATAGAAGCCAAATGGACTAAGAAAAACACTTGTATTTTTAGAAACCGTTCTTACAATGCAGCAAAACAATTCACAGAAGAGGGATACTAGTAAAACATAAGGATAGTAGTCTCTTATGATCCTTCGTATTTCTGTGTTGTCTGTTGTGATCTCTTCGTTTTCATTTCTAATTTTATTGATTCGATTTTTCTCTTTGTTTCTTGATAAGTCTGGCTAGTGGTTTGTCAATTTTATTTATCCTTTCAAAGAACCAGCTTTTGGCTTTGTTGATTTTTGCTATGGTCTCTTTTGTTTCTTTTGCATTTATTTCTGCCCTAATTTTTATGATTTCTTTCCTTCTACTAACTCTGGGGTTCTCCAATTCTTCCTTTTCTAGTTGCTTTAGGTATAGAGTTAGGTTATTTATTTGACTTTTTTCTTGTTTCTTGAGGAATGCCTGTATTGCTATGAACTTTCCTCTTAGCACTGCTTTTATAGTGTCCCACAGGTTTTGGATTGTTGTGTTTTCATTTTCATTTGTTTCTATGCATATTTTGATTTCTTTTTTGATTTCTTCTGTGATTTGTTGGTTATTCAGAAGCGTGCCATGCTCTATGTGCTCAGTCACTTTATACTTTTATCTACAATGTTGGTGACCTGCCTACATTGTAGACAAAGTATAAATTATTACTGTAAAAACTATTCCATAATTTATATCAGAAGCCACAAAACATTCATTCCTTTGGAACTTGATCAGTTCCAGAAGTGATCCTACTGAAATAATCACCCCCCAATTTTTTAATGTATAGTCACTAATGCCTTTATAAATTATTTAAAATGTTAAGGAATATATGAGAAACATCAAATGTTCTTACTCTACCAACATCCTTTCACATTTTGCTCTAATCCTCCTCCATATTCACTACAAGCTCTGGCTCTTCATTAACCATGAAGAGCAAGAGCAACAAGATACCTGGGGAAACAGTCTCAGCTCTGCTATTAAGTAATAATTCGACTATGAGTAAGTCAATTAATCTTTATGAACTTCAAATTTCTTATCTGCAAAGAAATATGGATAGATGATCTCTTCAGAGAATGTCTTAGAGCATGTACACAACTCAGACACTTAAACTCAACATATTTAAGGGAAGAAGAAAACAGAATAATGGCTGGAGGAAAATAACAAGCTTTTATTAGGATGCATAGACATCTAATATCTGAAATTAAAGACTGAAAGGACAACTCTCCTGCAAAAGCTGCAGGGCTCTACTGAGGACAATGTATCTCTACTGAAGATCACACATTGACAAAAATGGAGCCCAGACTTATTTCTTCTTTAAGGTGGAACTAATTAACTGTA
Source organism: Neotragus moschatus (assembly GCA_006410615.1). Lineage (NCBI taxonomy): Eukaryota > Metazoa > Chordata > Mammalia > Artiodactyla > Bovidae > Neotragus > Neotragus moschatus. The sequence goes on along the minus strand of SJYA01001314.1, from coordinate 789,739 downwards.
GTGATTTACTTCCAGTTAGTTCTACACTACTCGATGGTGAAACAGGAATGGAACCCAGACAATGAAGCTGCTCTGCTCAACGTGAGCCACTGCTGCTGCAGGGAAGCACCAGAGATTTCTCCTGTCATCTGTCATCACACAACTTCAGGAAATGGCATCTTCCTCACTTTTACACAAAGTCAGAGACTGCTTAATACATATACACAAAGCGGCAAAGTTCCCCATTTTTCCAATGTCACAGAACAAAAGCTGAATAACAGATGAGTTAATTGAGCTGGATCTTTTTGGCTTCTGTAAGTTTATCTTAGCATAATTTTGGATCTATAGAAGACCTGCAAAGACAGTACAGAGAGTTCCCATCGACTCTCAGGTGGTTTCTCCCACTGCTTATATCTTACATTACTATGCTACATTTGTCACAAACAAAGGAATTAACACTTGAATATGATTATTAACTGAAGTCCACACTTTTGTTCAGATCTCATTAGATTTTCCTTAGTGTTTTTTTTCAGCTCCAGGATACTGCAATTAGCTTCTTATGGTCTGTGACAATTTATCAGACTTTTCTTGTTTTTGATGAGCTTGACAGTTCTGAAGAGTACCAGTCAGGTACTCTGCAGCAAGTATCTCAAGTGAAATTGCAATGTGTTTTGCTCAAGGCCAGGCTGCAATTATGGGGCTTACTGGCAGAAAGATCACACAGATGAGATACCATTTTTATGACATCATAAAAAGGGGATATCCTATCAATATGACTTACTGATGATAATCTAGATCATCTGGCCAAGGTATGGGTTGCTAAGTTTCTCCACCAGTCACTTCACCCTCTTAAGGGTACTCCAGAAGGAAATCACTAAACGGACTGAGCGTATACGCATTAACTAAGCTCCATCTATTTGAGGGGGAGAAGCTAAGTTATCTAGAATTCTTTTGTCTGGGAAACTGGTCTCTTCCCCCTCATTTATTTGTCCAACCAATCATTTATCAGTAGGAATTTACAGGTATTAATGTTATACTTTGGGTTATAATCTAATAGTATGTAATTACTGTGCTGCTCAAACTGTTCCAGATTTGGCCACTGAGAACTCTTTCAGGTTGGTTCCTGGGTCCCTTTGACATTTTCCTATTCTTCTGCTTTTTGAGAAACTTTGGAATATTCTTTTTAATGTAAACTTTCAGATAGTCTTAATGTTACCACAAATTAAAAATGACTTCTAACTCTTTCATTCTATAGTTATATACTAAATTTTAAAAACTGAACTCTCAATTCTGAAGTATAAACATACTGAAAACAAAAGGAATAACTAAAAGAAAGATTAGCACCGTAACTAACTCTCATCCTTGGAGTAACTGGCCATGACTAAGATTTCTGTATGGCCCAGTGGCACAGCAGTGAAGAATCCATCTGCCAATCCAGGAGACATGGATTCAATCCCTGGGTCGGGAAGATCCCCTAGAGGAAGGCATGGCAACCCACTCCAGTATTCTTGCCAGGTAAATCCCATGGACAGAGGAGCCTGGCAGGCCATAGTCCATGGGTTGCCAAAGAGTCAGACACAACTTAGCGACTAAACAACAACAAAGATTTATATCCTAAAACAGATTCTCATTTGGTCAACTGAGGTCCTAGAAGTTAAGAAGCTGGTCAACTGAGGTTCTAGAAGTTAAGAAGCTGTGTGTGTTAGCCAACGCACTTGGATTTCTTAATGCTAATCTTCAGATACTCACTGCTTTTTTTCTTTTCAGATGTTGAGGGGTTAAAACACAGCAGCCAACTACTCTCTGTTATAGTCAGGGGCCTGCTGTCAAAACATTCTGGCACATTAATAGCACAGAAATGAATTCTCATTTTGATCCAGTTTGTTTCAACAATTAGAGCTCTCATTAAGAAGCATGTTATCTTGTTTGGAAATGTGACCAATTTTTACAATCTTTTCTCCTCTATTCATTTAATACAACCTACGTGGCAAACACTGGACTTCAGGATTGGCCCCTAGTAGCTAAATAGAATATAATTCACCCAGATTTCTTTCCAAAGGTAACTAATTCCTCCCCAGTATAAGAAAGTACTTTGTTGGATAATGCAGCCATAAAATGCTAGTTTCCTGACAAAGGGTTGGCAAGCTTTAAGTATAGTTATTTCCCTTCACACCACTATGATGTTCATTTATCTGTTGACCTCTAGAGGGAGCTCCAAGTTCTTATTACATTTCCCCTCAAGGTCAGGACATTCNGTTCCAGATTTGGCCACTGAGAACTCTTTCAGGTTGGTTCCTGGGTCCCTTTGACATTTTCCTATTCTTCTGCTTTTTGAGAAACTTTGGAATATTCTTTTTAATGTAAACTTTCAGATAGTCTTAATGTTACCACAAATTAAAAATGACTTCTAACTCTTTCATTCTATAGTTACATACTAAATTTTAAAAACTGAACTCTCAATTCTGAAGTATAAACATACTGAAAACAAAAGGAATAACTAAAAGAAAGATTAGCACCGTAACTAACTCTCATCCTTGGAGTAACTGGCCATGACTAAGATTTCTGTATGGCCCAGTGGCACAGCAGTGAAGAATCCATCTGCCAATCCAGGAGACATGGATTCAATCCCTGGGTCGGGAAGATCCCCTAGAGGAAGGCATGGCAACCCACTCCAGTATTCTTGCCAGGTAAATCCCATGGACAGAGGAGCCTGGCAGGCCATAGTCCATGGGTCGCCAAAGAGTCAGACACAACTTAGCGACTAAACAACAACAAAGATTTATATCCTAAAACAGATTCTCATTTGGTCAACTGAGGTCCTAGAAGTTAAGAAGCTGGTCAACTGAGGTTCTAGAAGTTAAGAAGCTGTGTGTGTTAGCCAACGCACTTGGATTTCTTAATGCTAATCTTCAGATACTCACTGCTTTTTTTCTTTTCAGATGTTGAGGGGTTAAAACACAGCAGCCAACTACTCTCTGTTATAGTCAGGGGCCTGCTGTCAAAACATTCTGGCACATTAATAGCACAGAAATGAATTCTCATTTTGATCCAGTTTGTTTCAACAATTAGAGCTCTCATTAAGAAGCATGTTATCTTGTTTGGAAATGTGACCAATTTTTACAATCTTTTCTCCTCTATTCATTTAATACAACCTACGTGGCAAACACTGGACTTCAGGATTGGCCCCTAGTAGCTAAATAGAATATAATTCACCCAGATTTCTTTCCAAAGGTAACTAATTCCTCCCCAGTATAAGAAAGTACTTTGTTGGATAATGCAGCCATAAAATGCTAGTTTCCTGACAAAGGGTTGGCAAGCTTTAAGTATAGTTATTTCCCTTCACACCACTATGATGTTCATTTATCTGTTGACCTCTAGAGGGAGCTCCAAGTTCTTATTACATTTCCCCTCAAGGTCAGGACATTCCTCCCTCAAATTTGACATGTTCAAAACTTAAGAACATTTTATTTCAGCACTCCAAAGGGAAAGCTAAGTGTGTGCCATCCCCTTAGGAACTGCTTGCTTCTCAGGGCTGAGTATGACATGACCTGCTTACCCGCTCCCGGGGTGAGCAGACCCCAACCATTTCTTCCTCTCTCCCTTCCTGACTCCTCTTTCCTGCTTGGCAATGACTAGGGCAGATCACTGTCATTTGAAAGGCTGTGAGCACTCCTGCTGACACATGACTTTCACTGTTGCAGCCAGTGCACCGCCTCCTCCCTTCAGCCAGAGAACATTAGCAGAGAGGGGAGGGGAGGCTGCTCCGGTCTGCACTCAAGAATCCACCTCCAAGGACTGAGGGATTGTTATCTTAGCACACCTGCACCCCATTCTTGGGACCACATCTGCAGGGAACTTGGGCAGCAAATGACCAGAAGCCAGACTGGTCATTTACCCACTGCCAAATCCCTGCTTCTCCTGTCCATATGACCCTGAGGAAGTAACTCAGCACCTTATAGACAGCTTCCTCATCTTAAAAAGACCTACCTCAGAGTTGCTTTTAGGGCTAAACAAGTAGTAAATGCAAAGAAATGAGCCTTGAATGATGCACACAGTAGGCATACTGGTTTAAAAAAAAATGACGTGGGCTGGGATCTGGGCTTTGTTGCATGAAGCATTAACAAGTATTTAGCCTTATTCGCTTCTAGACTGTTCTGCTGAATCCTAGCCTAAGTAAAAAAGTTCTCCAAATGGTCCAGCGTAGCTCCCAGGAGCCTGAGGCCAAAGCCTAAGCTAGGAACAAAGTCTTGCAACTGCCTGGCTTGCTGCTTCTCTGCAGAGACACGAGGCCTCAGGCTGAAGCACAACTGACCGAGAACAAGATCTTGCACTCCTATCTCTCGGCCCAAATACGCCCTCAATTACACCATCATTTCCAAGAACAACGTAAAGTCCTAGCGGCCTACATAATAAGCCTTTCCTCAGCCTCTGACTCAGTAAACCAGAACATGTCACGAGATAAGCTCCACAAAGACCACTGGCTGTCGATGCTCACACAGAACCTACACTGTAATGCTGCCTTGAGAGTCAGGGTCCACAGGATAATTTCCAGAGATGTGTTCTGGAACCAGTCTCCCTTCCTTTTAACTTGTTCCTGGATAATCTGATATCATGTTTGGATAAAATGGAATGGAACCATACCCTCCTGCAACAAAGAACAGAAAGATAAACAGCTGCTAATACATTTAGTCTACAGGAGTGATCTTAACAAACAAGCCCTGTGTATGAATGTTACATACAATGTCTGAAAGAAGAGCTCTAAAATGACCATTCTAAACTAGTTACCATATTCATTAGATGTTCACCAATTTTTAAGGAAGTCATAATTAAGTCCACTAAACAAATCATCTCATTAAGTTGCCTTATCAAAGTTTCTCACAGAGATCATACAAACAAGCAGTACTGCACAAAGCTCCTGCACCTTCGCATGTATTAAGATACTTTTACAAACAGAATGGTTATCTGGTTGCTGATATCTCTCTAAAATCTTTACAAACTAGGATTATTACCGCCATTTACAAGAACCAGAAAGCACTTCACTGGACAGGTCTTAACAGATTCACAACCAAAGCAAATGTGTTTTCTGACAGGATTCCTTCAGCTCACCTACAGACTGGGTAAAGCAGCAGAATATTTTAGAGAAGGAGGTTAAAAGAACTTTACGATAGGAAAAAAAATATTACAGACTTTATTCCAATGACAAAAGGAAGCCCACTGGGTAGACATGCACCTGAGATTTACTCACAGCTGAAGCAGCCTGGGAATCAGGAAGAGAGTAAGCAGGGGGCAGTCTGGAGACAAACCCAGGGTCATTCCAGAAATCCTGCTATGTGATGACTATGACCCAAGTGAATCAGTGTTAGCACAGTAACAATATTATCAAAAGTAGCCAACATTTGAAATTCACTTTATGTTAAGCATTTAATCTTCACAACAAACCTCTGAAGCTGGTTATATTAACATATCCATTTAAGAGATAAAGAAACTAAAGCATGGAGGCAAAAGAGGGGACAGAAGTCTACAGACTTTAAAATCTATTTATGAAGTATATAAAGCAAGGCTTGATCATCACTGCTAACGTGTGGAGAAGCGAAGATGAAAGCAAGCACAACGTCCAGCTCCTCAAGCTGGCTGAATGTATTAATACTTACTATCATCAGTGGACAGATATATACCTTACATTAGGTATTATTTAACAGCATCTATGTGGCAGGTCCCCTGAAAAAGAGGAAATGGCAACCCAACCCAATTTTTGCCTGGGAAATCCCTTGGACAGAGAGCAGTCTGGCAGGTTATAGTCCATGAGGTTGCAAAGAGTTGGGACATGACTTAGCAACTAACCAACAACACAACTCGCAGGTCCAACTTCAAGTAAAAGAAAAAAGCTAAGTTCCACTGACTAAGTTAAAGATTATGTCAAGAATGATTTCATGAAAACTCTTGAACCAAAAGGGATACATCATATATTACTAAAAAAGAAAANTGCAAAGAGTTGGGACATGACTTAGCAACTAACCAACAACACAACTCGCAGGTCCAACTTCAAGTAAAAGAAAAAAGCTAAGTTCCACTGACTAAGTTAAAGATTATGTCAAGAATGATTTCATGAAAACTCTTGAACCAAAAGGGATACATCATATATTACTAAAAAAGAAAAAAATTCACTCAGAACATTCTTTTTGCTCATCTTTCCTGTCTTAAATCTCTTTCTTCTCAGTTCTAGATTAGTACACGCAAGGTGATAATTCCCTGACCTTCTTTTCAATTGTACTTACACTCTAATCATTGTTTCTACTATACTGTTTAAACAATTATAGTCATGTTTCTCAAAAATTTGAAATTAATTTCATGATTCCATTTTCAAAGATGCAATTTCTTTCATGGATCTCACTGAAAGAGAATTAAACATTAAAGTTTTTCTCCACTTAGCTGAACAAAGAGTTTATTCTTCTGACAACGGATCTTATTTTTCTTTTATATAAATCTTGTACATTTTTGTTGTTCTGCTCATTTCTTCAACAAATTCTTAAGAGTCATTCCTTCAGACTTCTAATTAGATGTCCAACATCTAATACATGTTGGACACTCCAGGTTACGCCAACATTTCTAAGTGCTAGGGATACAGGAGTTCATAAGACAGTCCAAAAGATCCACAGTCTTATGGACCACAGATTCTAGAGATGGGGGCATATTATACAAATAAAAAGATAAACATAAAATGTATTTGGTAGTGCTAAATACTATACAAACACAGTAGGGTAGTTAGAGAAGGCCTCTCTGAGATGACTTAGGTAGAAACCAAAATGAACAAGGAATCACCCGTCCTGCCTTATTAGGAAAGCATTACAAGCAGAGGACCTGAGTAGCAATGAGTTGACTAAGACTGATGCAGAACACCATGGAGGAGAGACGGCACACTTAACAGACGACAAACCATATTCAGCCTGTAAGCCAAGGGAGGACTAAGACTTTGGCATAACAGTGATAAGAAGCTACTGTAGAGTTTTAAATTTGTTTTATAACCCTTATCTGGTTCTTAAGTTATTGCAGTAGCCTAAACAAGAGATAATGATGGTCTGAATGCAGGTGGCAGCCAGAGAAATGGATGAATTTAGAATACGTTCTGAAGCTAGCACTGCAAAACTTGCTGAGGTCTCAAAAGAGGTGTCAAAGGATGATTCCAAGGTTTTAGTACCACATCCAATGGAACAGTCAGTGCCATTTACTGAGGAGACACATACCAGGAAAAGAGCAGGTCTGGATTAAGAAAGGAGCCCAAAATCCCATTTTCCATCTGTGGTGTTGATTTCGACCAGACACATAAGTGGAAATGTCATCTAGGAGGCTAGACAGATTTGACAGTTTAGGGAAGGAAGAGGAGATATAAATTAGCCTACCATCAATTAAGAGGCATTTAAGGACCAAATGTGATTTCCTAGTGAAAAAGGACAGATAAGAAAACAAGAGGTTTGGCCTTGGGACTAACCCTTCAGGGTCTCCCACAATTAGCTGAAAAGGAGAAAGCAGACAGGAAAGAATATCCAGGTGCTACTGGTGAGGTAAAGAGACATTTCTAGAAGCCAGGTAAGACAATCTTTCTAAAGGGAGGCAGTAATAGGGGCTTCCCTACGGTCCAGTGGTTAGGACACTGGCGCTGCACGCTGATACTGCAGAGGGCACAGGTTTGATCCCTGGTTGAGGAACTAAGGTCCCACATGCTGTGGTCATAAATCAATAAAGGAGACAGTGATGAACTGTGTCCCAAAGTGCACAGAAATCAAGCAAAGGCTGAGAACTTAAACTTGGATTTGGTGACATGCAGATTGGGGTGATTCAACAGGCCTCCCTGTCTATCACCAACTCCTGGAGTCCACCCAAACCCACGTCGATTGAGTCGGTGATGCCATCCAACCGTCTCATCCTCTGTCGTCCCATTCTCCTCCTGCCTCAATCTTTCCCAGCATCAGAGTCTTTTCAAATGAGTCAGTTCTTTGCATCAGGTGGCCAAGTTTCAGCTTCAGCATCAGTCCTTCCAATGAATATTCAGGACTGATTTCCTTTAGGATGGACTGGTTGGATCTCCTTGCAGTCCAAGGGACTCTCAAGAGTCTTCTCCAACACTACAGTTCAAAAGCATCAATTCTTCAGCACTCAGCTTTCTTCACAGTCCAACTCTCACATCCATACATGACCACTGGAAAAACCACAGCTTTGACTAGACAGACTTTTGTTGGCAAAGTAATGTCTCTGCTCTTTAATATGCTGTCCAGGTTGGTTGTAACTTTCCTTCCAGGAGTAAGTGTCTTTTAATTTCATGGCTGCAATCACCATCTGCAGTGATTTTGGAGCCCAGAAAAATAAAGTCAGCCACTGTTTCCCCATCTATTTCCCATGAAGTGATGGGACCGGATGCCAGGATCTTAGTTTTCTGAATGTTGAGCTTTAAGCCAACTTTTTCACTCTCTTCTTTCACTTTCATCAAGAGGCTCTTTAGTTCTTCACTTTCTGCCATAAGGGTGGTGTTACCTGCATATCTGAGGTTACCGATATTTCTCCCAGCAATCTTGATTCCAGCTTGATTCCAATCTTGATTTCAGTAGACTGGCATCCTTAAAATAAGTTATTTTCTGTGGCTTTATTCTACAGTTGTCAGGAGAAGCAGCTCTGGTGCTAAGCTGACAAGGTTGAAATCAGTGCTCTGACAGTCTGAAATGTGGTTTACAGAGGGAGTCTTCTTTATGTTTGACATGGATGAAGATCTCCCCTTACTTTTACTGAATCTATGTCTTGGGTTATTCTGGGAACCAGAGGGTTAAGCAAACACTGAAGCTGACTCACCATGCTCCTGAGAGGCTGACTTCTCAGGGGGCTGGGTGTACTGAGACAGTGGTGTTTTTTTCCCAAGAAAAGCACTTGAGTGATACACTTTGAGTCACTATAAGCCTGAAAAATGCTATTTTGTTGCCCTATGTGAAGGACAATCTCACCACCCAAAGATTCTTGGGTTACACAGCTTTCCTCTTAAGTTGTCTAGATGCCACTCCACTGTTTTTCACCAACACGGCGAAAGTGAGGAAGAGAGCATTTTCATGTCAGAGGCCAAGCTGCTCCCTTGAGCTTCAGCACTTTCTTCTTTCTGATCTTATACCTTTCAATAAAGCTACTGAGTACGCAGATTTGGATTAAAGGAGGGAACCAGAAAAGGGCCCCCCAAGTTTTTAGTCAGGCAAATGGCTACAGTCTAGCTTTTCACAATTCTGTTTTGGACTATGAAACACAATCTAAATTAACCTAAGGCTACACTGCTCTCCTCTGTCATTGCCCCTTACGAATACATCTCTTTGTTAAGTCCCATGGGAAAATGGCATGGCCACGTTCAATAAGGGACTCATTCCTGCATAGTTCAACAAGGCTTTCTGATCACAGAAATGTTCTATCCTGCACTGTTCAACACGGTGGCCACTAGCCACCCGTAGCTATTTACTGAGTATTTGAACTGAGAGGAGTGAAACTGAGGGAATGCAATGAATTAAATTTAACAGCTACATGAGGTTAGTGGCTATCACTAACTGAATAATTCTAGCATACAGAAGACAAACTCGATGTCTACCTGATATACCTGCCTTCCTGCCTCAATACTTGTATTATTTATTTCCACATCCTAAAATTTAGAAATCCACCAGGCTATTTCTAGGTGTGGATCCCACTCATGTTCTTGGTATGCACTTTAGTTATCTGTAGAAGAGTAATATCAACAGATCCTACCACATGAAAGCCGTGTAGACAATTTTAAATGAGTTTCAACTTGCCCAACACAGGGCATACACTAAGTGCTCAATAAATGCAAAATATGTTCCCCGAACCCTCTTGATCTGTTCTGACTTTTCACTTTGAACTCTCATTCTAAACGGAAATCTATTATTTGTGTTTCTTACATTTGTGTCCACATTATTCATCTTTACTTATTTCCCCTAAATTGCAAGAATATTTCTAGAGCCCTGCACCTACCTGCCTCGGAAGAGTCAATAGGTTAAGAATCACATATTTTACCAAAGAACTTTTTCTGCTCTCTGATAGTTCTTCAAATGCTCATGAGTCTCCTTGAGAATACTAGTTTTTCTTTAAATTTCAACATTTTCTCTTATTTCTTGCAGTAAATCTGTCACTTTCTCTTAGACTGAGTCTATGTCTATCTTTTCCTGTATTTAACTTTAAAGAGAAAGGTCTATACGTTTATTCAACACTGGGAACTGTACTGGGTTCAATCAACAATCATTCAGAAAACCAAGTTAAAATCTTTAAGGATGAGGAGATGTTTACATGGTTACTTCCTATATTATTGATAGCTCGCAACTGCTGCCTGACAAATTACCCTCAAATTTAGAAGTTTAAAACAACAAACTGGCATCAAGAACCTGGGTGTGCTGAGGGGTGCACATTTGGCTCAAAATCTCTTAAAAGGCAGCAATGTGTCAGCCAGGGTGTTTGTCATCTCAAAGCTTGATCCAGGCTGGTGGAAGGAGGATTGGCTTGTAAACTAAGCTCATGCACACGGCTGCTGGCAAGGCATCAGGTCTTCACTGGCTGCTGGTCAGAAACACCAGCTCCTTGCTGCAGGAGCTCCACAGGGAAGCTCACAAAATGAGAGATGGTTTCCCTCCGAGAAAATGAGAAGCAGTCCAATGTGGAACCCAAAGCCTTTCTGTAACCTAACCTTGAAGGTGACATCCCACCACTTTTGCCACACTTGTGGGAGCATGTCACTACGTCCAGCCATTCTCAGGGGAGGGAATAACACACAGGACACGAGCACCAGGAGGCAGGGTCACTGGGGCCACATTAGAAGCTATCTGCCACACTTCATCCTTAGTCAGCTTGTCGAACCAGTCATGTGCAGTCAGGAAGCAGGATTACAAAGCCAAGAAGGTGGCATCAGAGCAGGGAGTTTCAACACAGTTTCACGGTTAGTCTCTCTCCTACAACCACAGGGAGCCAACCCCTCTCCACTTGCCACATTCTCCTTGGTAAGAACCAGTCTGTATCACTGTTGTTGTTTTTTGAGTACTATTTAAGTCTATTAAATAAACGAAACAGAATGCAGAGGGTATGTCTGATCAGCTAATATTCCAAGTAGTTGGCTTCCAGATACGACCATGGTAAGGACACCAGTTAAACAAGGTTTACTCCATTTTATTTCTGGGCTCAGCATTTGATCACTTTTCAAATTTATCATTCAGCTTTTAACCCAGCTTCAAGTACAAAACATCCCACCAACCAACTGCCCCATGAACAACTTTCAATTGTAACTTCAGCTGCTCGAAGTAGGTTCCTGTAACGCACAGCACAGGAGGACCTCTCAATCACATGAATGCACCCAATGCAGCCAGTAAGGACTTTCCTCACTCTGTTTCTCATTTGCACTGTTTCCTGACAAAATTCTTTTTGTTTTGTTATGGCACTTCCAGGGTTTCCAAGGAGACTGCACTCTCCCCATTATACTTGCTGGTCATTTCAGTGTGTCCGTCTGTCTGTTTTAACACATGAGCTTAGATCATCATCCTCCACTGGGTGTCAACACAGCTATTTGTTTAACTAAAGCACTTTACACTTTCAAAGACTCTGTTCTGATAAATACAACAAGAAATGCTTGTTGATTTTCCAAGTCAAATAATTCAATTCTGTTGTTGGATAAAACAAAGATTTCAATCTATACCATTTCCCAGATTTATTCTATGGCAATTTAAGTAACCAAATTTTGCTTATTTCTTAAAAAAAAATGCAGTGTCACCAAACTTAGTTCAGCTTAAGATGTGACTAATTATAAAACAATATCCCTGGTAGCCCAGCTGGTAAAGAATCTACCTGCAACGCAGGAGACCACGATTCGATTCCTGGGTCAGGAAGATCCACTGGTGAAGGCATAGGCTACCTACTCCAGTATTGCTGGGCTTCCCTGGTGGCTCTGATGGTAAAGAATCCACCTGCAATGTGGGAGACCTGGGTTCAACACCAGGGTTGGGAAGATCCCCTGGAGAAAGGAATGGCTACCCACTCCAGTATTCTGCCCTGGAGAATTCCAAGAGAGGTTGCAAAGAGTTGGACACGAATTAGAAAACTTAGTAAGCAAAGAAACACTTTAACATCTTTAAGGAATCACAACACACAGCTGCTCAGTGAGATGAACTAATCAGAAGAGGGCTGTAAAGCCGCCCCTGCCACGGTGTCCAGCAGAGGACACCGAGCACTATGGGATGGACACACAATAGTCAGAAGACAGACGTTGCTGTCTAGTCACTCAGTCGTGTCTGACTCTGTGCGACCCCATGCAACCTCGTATGGACTGCAACATGCCAGGCCTCCCCGTCCCTCACCAGCTCCTGAAGTTTGCCCAGGTTCAGTCAAAACACCAACAGTATTCTAACTCACAAACCAAAATATCCATTTTTGGCTTAACAATAAAAAAAAGATTTTCCTATACCATATTATTCCTCTTACCCCATCCTCATTCCCATGAAGACAATTTATATGCCATACTTGCTTACAAAACTAATAGAGAGAATAGGAAAAGAACCAACAAAAACTCAAGGGACGTCCCTGGCAGTCCAGTGGTTTAAGATCTTGCCTTCCGATGCAGATAGTGCAGGTTCAATTCCCAATCAGGGAGCTAAAATCCCACATGCCTCGCGGCCAAAAAGCCAAAACAACATAAAACACAGAAACAATACTGTAACAAACTCAATAAAGGCTGTAAAAATGATCCACATGAAAAAAAAAACCCCTCAATCAGGTAACAAATTTTCGGATCTGATACTCTGGTACTGGACAAACGGAATTCAGTTTGTCTGATGAATACGTGGAAAACATAATTAAGAAGGGATTTATTAACACAAATGCCTTAAGTAAACACAAGGCCACCACCCGCTGCTATACAGGACCTAACCTACACAAGCAGCATCCCACACAGACACAAAAGGTACTGCGCCCCAGGTTAAACCCTGTATCTGATCTGATCAGATTTCTAGGTGGTATGTTTTGAGTCAAACAGGATTTTCAAACATTTTAGCACTTCACTTACTGTTCTGCATCCACTGAAGTAATAACTACCTCAGGCAAGGGCCATCAATGATTCACTTATTGACACAAAAGAGGGAAATAGGGCCTTTTTGGGGGCAAGATTTAGCATATACTACATGACCAAGTGATCTGGTCAGAAATGTTCAGCATGGATTTCATTATGGGAAATAACTGGTGAAATCCAGAAAATGAGGTATTTTATAATAGGCCTTGACTCTTCAAAATTAACCGAACACTCTGACTGGATCCTGAATTGAAAACAAAAAAAATTTGAAGGATGATTTTTAAGTCAGTTGGGGAAAGTTTAAAAATGGACTGTGTAATAGAGAGCATTTCTGAATAAATTTCTGCTAGATTTTTTGGGTAACATAATGGTATTGTGGTTGTAAGAGAATATTCCTGTTCTTAAGAGATAAAAGCTGAGTTATTTAGGGGTAAAGCATCACGCTGTTTCTAATTTACTTTCAAAAAAACTTAGGGGCCAGAGTGCAGGTATAGATAAACCAAATGTGGCAAAATGCAATTCATAACTATAAATAAAGAATGGTTATCAAATTTATTTTTCAACTTCTTTGTGGGCTTAAAATATTTCAAAACAGAAGATGAAAAGGAAGGGATTGAGTGAATACAGCAACTCCAGATACATTCTCATACATCACAGCAAAAAAAGGAAGTGCTCTCCTCCCTGGGTCTCTTTCTAATGGGCTGCAAAGCCTTTCAGGGAACCAACCACCCCTCTGGTTCCTGCCCCCAGGAGACAGCACTTCATATTTCATTGTATAGATCTAATATTATCCATCTGACCTTATTTCACATATAACTGAGTCCTAAAACTATGAAGCCACCTGTAACAGCTGGGGGCGGGGGGCAGACTGGCTTTTTCCTAACTAACAGGCATGAAAACCAAGATCTAAGCTGGCATATTTCCCTCAAACCCTTACTAAAACAGAAAGATAATCTCCCCAATTCTAACCAAGCTATACAGGGCACTCGTGACTGGGAAAGACGAAGTCACACCTCTTAAAAATGAGATGTAGGCCTACTCAACCCCACTTCAAACAAGACACCGGAAGAGGCAATGGCACACCACTCCAGTGCTCTTGCCTGGAAAATCCCATGGATGGAGAAGCCTGGTGGGCTGCAGTCTGTTGGGTCGCTAAGAGTCGGACACGACTGAGCGACTTCACTTTCTCGCACTGGAGAAGGAAATAGCAGCCCACTCCAGTGTTCTTGCCTGGAGAATCCCAGGGACGGGGGAGCCTGGTGGGCTGCTGTCGATGGGGTCCCACAGAGTCGGACACGACTGAGGCGACTTAGCAGCAGTAGCAGCAAACAAGACACAACCAAAAGTTCTAATTTTTAAGAGATTTAATTTTAACCTTTTAAAGTTTAATTTTTTTAAGATTTTTAACTGTTACTACTCTAGAACCTATTCCGGTCTGCAAATAATCAACATTTTATCTGACAATGAAAATCACAGTAACATTTTTGAACTTTTTTATGCCTTGAAGAAAATATCTAATGTTAAAGGTGCAAGTGAGGTAGGTAGGAAGGAAAGAGCACTGAACTAAGGAGACAACAGGCCTGAGTAACACTGCTAAGT
>SJYA01001314.1:743505-773460 GCA_006410615.1 Neotragus moschatus | reverse complement strand
AGAATCCACCTGCAATGTGGGAGACCTGGGTTCAACACCAGGGTTGGGAAGATCCCCTGGAGAAAGGAATGGCTACCCACTCCAGTATTCTGCCCTGGAGAATTCCAAGAGAGGTTGCAAAGAGTTGGACACGAATTAGAAAACTTAGTAAGCAAAGAAACACTTTAACATCTTTAAGGAATCACAACACACAGCTGCTCAGTGAGATGAACTAATCAGAAGAGGGCTGTAAAGCCGTCCCTGCCACTGTGTCCAGCAGAGGACACCGAGCACTATGGGATGGACACACAATAGTCAGAAGACAGATGTTGCTGTCTAGTCACTCAGTCGTGTCTGACTCTGTGCGACCCCATGCAACCTCGTATGGACTGCAACATGCCAGGCCTCCCCGTCCCTCACCAGCTCCTGAAGTTTGCCCAGGTTCAGTCAAAACACCAACAGTATTCTAACTCACAAACCAAAATATCCATTTTTGGCTTAACAATAAAAAAAAGATTTTCCTATACCATATTATTCCTCTTACCCCATCCTCATTCCCATGAAGACAATTTATATGCCATACTTGCTTACAAAACTAATAGAGAGAATAGGAAAAGAACCAACAAAAACTCAAGGGACGTCCCTGGCAGTCCAGTGGTTTAAGATCTTGCCTTCCGATGCAGATAGTGCAGGTTCAGTTCCCAATCAGGGAGCTAAAATCCCACATGCCTCGCGGCCAAAAAGCCAAAACAACATAAAACACAGAAACAATACTGTAACAAACTCAATAAAGGCTGTAAAAATGATCCACATGAAAAAAAAAACCCCTCAATCAGGTAACAAATTTTCGGATCTGATACTCTGGTACTGGACAAACGGAATTCAGTTTGTCTGATGAATACGTGGAAAACATAATTAAGAAGGGATTTATTAACACAAATGCCTTAAGTAAACACAAGGCCACCACCCGCTGCTATACAGGACCTAACCTACACAAGCAGCATCCCACACAGACACAAAAGGTACTGCGCCCCAGGTTAAACCCTGTATCTGATCTGATCAGATTTCTAGGTGGTATGTTTTGAGTCAAACAGGATTTTCAAACATTTTAGCACTTCACTTACTGTTCTGCATCCACTGAAGTAATAACTACCTCAGGCAAGGGCCATCAATGATTCACTTATTGACACAAAAGAGGGAAATAGGGCCTTTTTGGGGGCAAGATTTAGCATATACTACATGACCAAGTGATCTGGTCAGAAATGTTCAGCATGGATTTCATTATGGGAAATAACTGGTGAAATCCAGAAAATGAGGTATTTTATAATAGGCCTTGACTCTTCAAAATTAACCGAACACTCTGACTGGATCCTGAATTGAAAACAAAAAAAATTTGAAGGATGATTTTTAAGTCAGTTGGGGAAAGTTTAAAAATGGACTGTGTAATAGAGAGCATTTCTGAATAAATTTCTGCTAGATTTTTTGGGTAACATAATGGTATTGTGGTTGTAAGAGAATATTCCTGTTCTTAAGAGATAAAAGCTGAGTTATTTAGGGGTAAAGCATCACGCTGTTTCTAATTTACTTTCAAAAAAACTTAGGGGCCAGAGTGCAGGTATAGATAAACCAAATGTGGCAAAATGCAATTCATAACTATAAATAAAGAATGGTTATCAAATTTATTTTTCAACTTCTTTGTGGGCTTAAAATATTTCAAAACAGAAGATGAAAAGGAAGGGATTGAGTGAATACAGCAACTCCAGATACATTCTCATACATCACAGCAAAAAAAGGAAGTGCTCTCCTCCCTGGGTCTCTTTCTAATGGGCTGCAAAGCCTTTCAGGGAACCAACCACCCCTCTGGTTCCTGCCCCCAGGAGACAGCACTTCATATTTCATTGTATAGATCTAATATTATCCATCTGACCTTATTTCACATATAACTGAGTCCTAAAACTATGAAGCCACCTGTAACAGCTGGGGGCGGGGGGCAGACTGGCTTTTTCCTAACTAACAGGCATGAAAACCAAGATCTAAGCTGGCATATTTCCCTCAAACCCTTACTAAAACAGAAAGATAATCTCCCCAATTCTAACCAAGCTATACAGGGCACTCGTGACTGGGAAAGACGAAGTCACACCTCTTAAAAATGAGATGTAGGCCTACTCAACCCCACTTCAAACAAGACACCGGAGAAGGCAATGGCACACCACTCCAGTGCTCTTGCCTGGAAAATCCCATGGATGGAGAAGCCTGGTGGGCTGCAGTCTGTTGGGTCGCTAAGAGTCGGACACGACTGAGCGACTTCACTTTCTCGCACTGGAGAAGGAAATAGCAGCCCACTCCAGTGTTCTTGCCTGGAGAATCCCAGGGACGGGGGAGCCTGGTGGGCTGCTGTCGATGGGGTCCCACAGAGTCGGACACGACTGAGGCGACTTAGCAGCAGTAGCAGCAAACAAGACACAACCAAAAGTTCTAATTTTTAAGAGATTTAATTTTAACCTTTTAAAGTTTAATTTTTTTAAGATTTTTAACTGTTACTACTCTAGAACCTATTCCGGTCTGCAAATAATCAACATTTTATCTGACAATGAAAATCACAGTAACATTTTTGAACTTTTTTATGCCTTGAAGAAAATATCTAATGTTAAAGGTGCAAGTGAGGTAGGTAGGAAGGAAAGAGCACTGAACTAAGGAGACAACAGGCCTGAGTAACACTGCTAAGTGACGAGCTGTAAAAAACTCAACGACCCTGCAAGTGGCTATTTCCACCTTGCTTAGTAACAGAACACCGTGGTACTCCCCACAGCTCCGCACCCACACCCCTAGCAAAACCATGCACACAGTTTTAACAGGAAAGTAGAGATTACATTTCTTGGGCTCTCCTAAGGCCATGTGACCAAGCTCTGAACAATGGGATTTAAGTGTAAAATTCCCATGTCACATTCTTAAAGAAAGCTCCCTGTCTTCCTCTCTCTGGCTCCCTCACAAGGAATAAGCACAGATGTGACGCAGACCTGGCCATGCAGACAAGAGCAACACGCTGTGGAAGGGTAAAGACCAAGACAGAAGAAACCTGGGGTGCTGGATAATCCCTGAGAAAAAGCAGCTTATCCATTTAGGACTCCTCTCTACCACTGGTGGCTTATGAGAGAAATAAGCTTGCCATTTGGGGAACCACTGTGTATTTGGGTCTTTTACAGCAGCATGGTCTGTAACAGCGTGTATGACTTGGGGTATTTTTCTGGGTCTCATTTTGTGAAAGTGAAAGTCACTCAGTCGTGTCTGACTCTTTGTGACCCTATGAACTATATACAGTCCATGAATTCTCCAGGCCAGAATACTGGAGTGGGCAGCTGTTCCCTTCTCCAGGGGATCTTCCCAACCCAGGGATCGAACCCAGGTCTCCTGCATTGCAGGTGGATTCTTCACCAGCTGAGCCATCAGGGAAGCCCAAGAATACTGGAGTGGGTAGCCTATCCCTTCTCCAGAGGATCTTCCCGATCAGGAATCAATCCAGGGTCTCTTGCATTGCAGGCGGATTCTTTTTTTTTTTAAGAATCCGTCTGCCAGTACAGATGTGGATTCGATTCCTGGTGCAGGCAGATTTTTTTACCAGCTGAACATTTTACCGGTTCACAAAGCTGATTAGAATGATATGAATGCTATTAACTTCTTTAGCTGGCTGTATCTTCTGTTACTAAATAAAAGCACAAATATATACTTTGAGTAAAATAAAAACTGAAGTTTTACATATATTTGAATAAATGGGATGACATATGAAAATACTCTGCACAATTTACTCATTCAACAAATAATTACCAAATGCCCACTGAGTGCCAAATACTGTTACATGCCTGAGACTACTCAACATGTTAAGAATAAAATGGTAGAAATAAAGAAACAAGAGTTCACTGCCTCATGCATGAAAACTTTATAAACTTGAGAGAAAGCCTACAATAAACAAATAGTAAGATTATTTCAAATAATAATATGGGGGAGGGGGGGAAAGCAGATAACACTGAGTACCCTTTGGAGTTGGGAGGGGACTCAATTTACATAGGTAATAAAGCCATGCAAAAATTTAACATATTCCAGGTTAAAACAGCAAGCTCAAAGCCTTCAACAAGGACAAGACTGTATGTTCATGGAACACAAGGGTGAAATGACAGACAAGATCTCAGAGGCAGGCAGAGGCACCCTGGCACTAAGTGAACAAATGTACAGTACTAGTTTCAGAGGATGAATGCTCCAGATGAAAAACAGAGAACTATCACTCCCTTAATTCTGTCTTGGTTTCAGTAAGTGATGTTCCCAGGAGAAAATTATGAACTCAGCTCCCCTGCAGTCAGTAACTGACTACAATTTTATTCTATTTACTTTGGGACAAATATTTCAATTAATTAAGTGATTTTAGGAGTTTGGAAAAAAAAAAAGTAAAAGTCATCTCTAATAGAGCAAAAGCTTTCTCTTGATATTTCAAAAATGTGAGCAAATTTCACATATAATTTTAGTCAACAAATTATCTCATGAGCAGCTATTACATATGCAGACACTGTTGCAGGCGTTGAAGGTATCACAGTAAATAAAGAACTGGTCCTTGGAGAGTTTAATGTATCAGAATACATTTCAAAGTTTAAAAATGATAATAGTAAATTTTTTAAAACTTCACTCATTTTGGCTGACTACTTAATGTCTAAAATTTGGTTTGAAAATAGTGTATCTTAATTTCTCTCTTTTTTTGCTGTAGGCTTAATATATTGAGCATAAAAGGACACAATGTTAGAATTTAAATGAGAAACAATTAAATCTACCTTTACACTAAAAGAACGAAAAATACTATACTGTGAATCCTCCTATTGCAAGACAGAGAAAGTGATTATCAAGTGTCCTGGCACACGGAGGAAACAGACCTATGTTTATTGATCTACTTGTTACCTACAAAGATTCAAAACATTTATCTCTCCCCTTTAGAGCCCACTAAAATGACAATAAATGAATAAAAACAGCTTGAAACACTAAGAACAAAAGAACATGCGGGCAAACAGCAGAAGACAACAACAAATGTGCGAGAAAATGGAAAGAGGTTAACTTAGCAAATAAACAAAATTGAAAACTAAGAGCATGTGGAGGGGGTTGCCAAGCAGACGGTGCCAGGGGTCAGGAAAAGACAACAGTGAGACACGAGATTCAAAATAAGGCTGTTGGTTGAAGCGTCTACTTAAGATGCAGAGAAGTCTAATTCTCAAGGAGAGAACTAGTTTCTGAAGACACTGAGCCAGAGAAGGTATGGGTTGGAGCTGAAGGCCAAGTAATAAATGGAAAATGAGACCTAGTGAAAGGATGCATAGTCAACCATAAGCTGACCCTCCTGGCTCTCAGAACGTCAGCAGCCAGGCTTAAGACATGACATGCCCCCACATACAACTCCCTCTGAACACGGTTCCTTCTGTTGAGACGCTGAGGGTCCCCAGTTCATCACCTTACAGGGAGCCTACCAGCTGATTCACTCTGCCAGTGAACACAGCCCTTCCAATCTCCTCTGAGCATCTCACAACTGACGATCATCAGATACTGCAGTCTAGTAACACAAGAAAAAAAGGAACTCAAAGGAAACAGAATGCCAAGATGAGAATTGATCCTCTCAAAGATACTCCAATCTACAAAACAAAGGTTGCTGAAAAAGGAATACACCATAAAAAGCTTTCAAAAATAATCGTTTTTTTAAATATCAGTGAAATAGTTGGAAATAAAAGTGGGGAACTCTCCCAAAAAGAAACAAAATGTAAAGCTGACAGAAAATAGAAGGGGGAAAAAAAAACCCACAAAAACTAGAGGATCAATATAGAAAGTCCAAGATTCACATGTCAGGAGTTCCAGAAAGAATAAGAGAATAAGACAGAGAAGAAAAAAAACCTGAAGAAAATGAATTTACAAGTTGAAAGAGGCCAATGAGTACTAGCCTAACTAATGAAAAAGAAACACCATGGCACACTGTCCAGAGAAGGAAAAAAAGTAGTGAACAGAACAGCACGAGGTTTCTTAAATGTCACACTGGACTCTTAACAGACAGAAGAAATGCCTTCCAAACTCTGAGGAAAAGTGACTCCCGATAATAAGCCAAATCCAAAAGTGTGAAAACAAACAAACAGAAAAAAAAAGTGTGAAAATAGAAAGACATCCTTTCCAAGCAGGTAAACACTTCTACCAATGGAGGGGGAAAAAAAAAACTAAACATGCCACCCCAAAACTGGAAGATTCAACACAAGAAAGACAAAAGGAACTCCCACAATGGAGATGTGAATATGATAAGAACAAAGAAAAATCCCAAAGGTATGCAATAAACGTAGAAAGCACCCTCTGTCTCAGAGGGACAGAGTTCAAGGAAAAACTGAAACTGGTAGAACATCCTGATGTACTTTAAAACGCTATCAGGAGAGCTAGTCTCTTAGAGGACTTGAGGGTGATTCAATGACAGATTCACAGAAAATTAATCACTCCAAACTGAAACAACGCTATGGAGAACTGCAGGGGTCAAGGGGAGATAAACAACTGATTATCTGATTCTTTTAGCCATGTAGAAAACTATATTCAAAAGCTGCTGAAAGGTGCAGAGAGAAAACAGGGATGGCAAACTGAAACAAATAACAACCAAAAAAAAAAAAAGGAAAAACATGATAATTATAAACTCTACAGAAAACAATGTCATAACAGCAAAGGTATAGTTCATCATCTGACAGTGGTGAACACTACCTATATGGACATAACAACGTCTACTTCTGTACTTCTTTCGCATGACTACTGTAACAAATTAACCTTAAATCTGGTGGCTGAACATAACACAAATTTATTTTCTTCAGTTCTGGAATCCTAAAGTCCAGAATCAGTTTCACTGGAATAAAGCTATTGGCTACCTAGCTCCTAGATACTCTAAGAACATGATTTCTGCCTTTTGGAAGCTGATGGAGGGCACCTGCATCCTTTGGCTTGCAATCCTTTCCTTGCATCACTCCAGCCTCTTGCTTCTGGGGTTGCATCTACTACTTCCTCCTTAGAGCCTAATCTCCTCCTCTTTTCCTTACCAGTACCCTCGTGATTATATTCAGGGCCTAGGAAGATAAACCAAAATAACCACCTCATCTCAAAAAATTCCTAATTTAACCACATCTCAAATCCCTTTAGGAGAAGGCAATGACAACCCACTCCAGTACTCTTGCCTGGAAAATCCCATGGATGGAAGAGCCTGGTAGGCTGCAGTACATGGGGTCGTGAAGAGTCTGACACTACTGAGCGACTTTGCTTTTACTTTTCACTTTCACGCATTGGAGAAGGAAATGGCAACCCACTCCAGTGTTCTTGCCTGGAGAATCCCAGGGACGGTGGACCCTGGTGGGCTGCCGTTTAGGGAGTTGCACAGAGTCGGACACATCTGAAGCGACTTAGCAGCAGCAGCAAATCCCTTTTCCAAGTAATATGCACTCATTCCCGGGGCTACAAAGTAGGTATCTTCTTTGGGGGAGGGAGGCCATTATTCAGCCTGCTACAACTCTGAATACTGGTATAAACAATAATGATGGTAAAACAATCCTGAGGAAACAGCAGGAGTGGTAACAGGGGCAGAACAGAGCTCAATTCTTAGCTACTATTTACATCTCAGGATGTCTAAAACTGATAAAAGAACAACTATATGAGCATACTGTTTAGAAACAGGAAAACAAATAGCAGAAGAAACCGCTAAAAGAGTCAAGGTGAGGAGGCTCAGAAAACTTTTAATCATCCTCAAAAGCATTGTGAAACTACCGATTTGTTAAATTATATACATGAACTATACGGATAAAATGAAAATCAACCTAAAATAAAACTAAGATTAGGTGGCTGGGGAGGGAGAAATCCTAGTAGAGAATGAAAAGGTAACTCAAGGCTAATGAAGCAGAGGAATCACAAACATAAAAATTGAATGGTTACTCATTTATACTTATTAAAAATCTGTTAAAGGTAATGAAACAACCAATTAAGGAGTTAAGACTTCACTTCTTAAACTCATCCTTTTCACAGAACTGGAAGACCATCTACTTTTTTGTTTGTTTTTTTTTTTTTGAGCACTATTTATTTTATTCAATAAGTACTTTTCCAGCATGCGTAACATGGTAAACATGTAGTTTAAATTGTTGTTGTTCAGTCACTAAGTTGTATCTGACTCTTTGTGACAGACCACCTACTTTTATAAAAGTAAATCATTAGCAAAAGCAAGGCTGTAAGTATAGTAAGATCTTGGCCTGAGCTAAACTGCACTTGCAAAAACAAACTTAACCCAACAATTACGGGTGGCTGAANCAGGGATGGCAAACTGAAACAAATAACAACCAAAAAAAAAAAAAGGAAAAACATGATAATTATAAACTCTACAGAAAACAATGTCATAACAGCAAAGGTATAGTTCATCATCTGACAGTGGTGAACCCTACCTATATGGACATAACAACGTCTACTTCTGTACTTCTTTCGCATGACTACTGTAACAAATTAACCTTAAATCTGGTGGCTGAACATAACACAAATTTATTTTCTTCAGTTCTGGAATCCTAAAGTCCAGAATCAGTTTCACTGGAATAAAGCTATTGGCTACCTAGCTCCTAGATACTCTAAGAACATGATTTCTGCCTTTTGGAAGCTGATGGAGGGCACCTGCATCCTTTGGCTTGCAATCCTTTCCTTGCATCACTCCAACCTCTTGCTTCTGGGGTTGCATCTACTACTTCCTCCTTAGAGCCTAATCTCCTCCTCTTTTCCTTACCAGTACCCTCGTGATTATATTCAGGGCCTAGGAAGATAAACCAAAATAACCACCTCATCTCAAAAAATTCCTAATTTAACCACATCTCAAATCCCTTTAGGAGAAGGCAATGACAACCCACTCCAGTACTCTTGCCTGGAAAATCCCATGGATGGAAGAGCCTGGTAGGCTGCAGTACATGGGGTCGTGAAGAGTCTGACACTACTGAGCGACTTTGCTTTTACTTTTCACTTTCACGCATTGGAGAAGGAAATGGCAACCCACTCCAGTGTTCTTGCCTGGAGAATCCCAGGGACGGTGGACCCTGGTGGGCTGCCGTTTAGGGAGTTGCACAGAGTCGGACACATCTGAAGCGACTTAGCAGCAGCAGCAAATCCCTTTTCCAAGTAATATGCACTCATTCCCGGGGCTACAAAGTAGGTATCTTCTTTGGGGGAGGGAGGCCATTATTCAGCCTGCTACAACTCTGAATACTGGTATAAACAATAATGATGGTAAAACAATCCTGAGGAAACAGCAGGAGTGGTAACAGGGGCAGAACAGAGCTCAATTCTTAGCTACTATTTACATCTCAGGATGTCTAAAACTGATAAAAGAACAACTATATGAGCATACTGTTTAGAAACAGGAAAACAAATAGCAGAAGAAACCGCTAAAAGAGTCAAGGTGAGGAGGCTCAGAAAACTTTTAATCATCCTCAAAAGCATTGTGAAACTACCGATTTGTTAAATTATATACATGAACTATACGGATAAAATGAAAATCAACCTAAAATAAAACTAAGATTAGGTGGCTGGGGAGGGAGAAATCCTAGTAGAGAATGAAAAGGTAACTCAAGGCTAATGAAGCAGAGGAATCACAAACATAAAAATTGAATGGTTACTCATTTATACTTATTAAAAATCTGTTAAAGGTAATGAAACAACCAATTAAGGAGTTAAGACTTCACTTCTTAAACTCATCCTTTTCACAGAACTGGAAGACCATCTACTTTTTTGTTTGTTTTTTTTTTTTTGAGCACTATTTATTTTATTCAATAAGTACTTTTCCAGCATGCGTAACATGGTAAACATGTAGTTTAAATTGTTGTTGTTCAGTCACTAAGTTGTATCTGACTCTTTGTGACAGACCACCTACTTTTATAAAAGTAAATCATTAGCAAAAGCAAGGCTGTAAGTATAGTAAGATCTTGGCCTGAGCTAAACTGCACTTGCAAAAACAAACTTAACCCAACAATTACGGGTGGCTGAAGCATAGTACTATGATGCAAGCTGTTCTTTTAACACTAGTACAAAGCTCTCCAGGAGGTGTTTATTCATTTATTGAACAAATGTTAACTGATGTGACAACAGTACAATGGATCTATTCAGTCTGTCAGAAATGCTAAGTCAACAAATTAAGTTACTACCCTACCTGTTCTCCTTCCCCTAAAAAAGGCTGTAAACCGCCTGGTCACTCAATCTGTGGACCGCAGTCCAACAGAGCAGCAGTGGCAACATGGCCATCACTGGAGCTGGTTACAAAGGCAGAATCAAAGGCTCCACCCAGGAAATTCATAAGCGCATAAAGCTTGACAAGTACTTGTACTGGGCTAACACCATCCCTTCCAACAACAAAACAGCACACTTCTAAACAGAATGGAGGAGACAAGTAAGGGTGCTCACTGGTATAATAAAACTTTCTCTTCAGACTCCTGTAGAATTTTTTATGAGTTATACATATAATCATCAGTCTACTCAAGGTTTGGTAAAAGATTCAGATCACAGAAATAGCTAAAGAGTGGAGGAAAGAATATTGAGAACCCTTAAACATAAAAGAATAATGCACTTATAAAGTTGCCTTCAACATGAGAGGGGGGTTGGGGGGATATGAGAAAGCTTTTTAGAGCATCAGTAATTAAAGGATCAATACTTCTAAGAGGATTTTCCTGATATCACAACCTCACATGTCCCAAACTCCACTCTTACATGCTAAGGGAAAATGAAACTAATGGTGAAGGGTGCTTTTGGGCTCTACTGTCTGTCTCAAGTTCCCCCTCACTCCCAAACTGTATTATTCTTCAGAGAAGATGCACAGTATACAATCAGAGGGAAGAACAAAACATGGAGGAACTTGAGATAAATAGGAAAAGGAAGCCAAAAAAAAAAAAAGGTTTGAAATTTTGTTGCCACACAGTAATTTAGTTAAATTAACAGTCAAAGTGCCAAACCCCAGCCTAACCCCAATTCTGATAAAACTAATCTTCCCACTTCTGTGTTTGGATTTTCCAAATTCCTAACCCAACCAAGTTACAGCTGTATTCATGGCAGCATACCCTGGTTCAAAGTGTCTATAACCTGCCCCAAATCTCAAAACCAATTAGGCTTTTTAAAAAAATTTATGGGCTCAAATAGGCTTTTATTCTTATGTTAATCGCTAACCTGTTAGCATTAAATAGCTAAATAACTGCACCTAAATTTTCTGAGCACTTAGTATGTGTCAAAACAAAGGACACACAAGTGTTTAATCCGAATAACAAAGCAAGTCTAGTAATTATCTCCATTTATAGACAGAAAACACAAAAA
Organism: Neotragus moschatus; assembly: GCA_006410615.1. Lineage (NCBI taxonomy): Eukaryota > Metazoa > Chordata > Mammalia > Artiodactyla > Bovidae > Neotragus > Neotragus moschatus. The sequence goes on along the minus strand of SJYA01001314.1, from coordinate 762,123 downwards.
TAGTTCTCAAATGTTTGGTTTCTTACCCTCTGGCCTTCCTTTGCTTGTCAAAAACAAACAAAACCACTTCTTTTAGAAAGTTTCCCCCATCTACCCTAGACCCAAATTATTTCTTCTCTGTGCTTCCATACAACCTCCCTCAGGTATCACATGTCTGGGAGGGGGAGGGGAAAGGGCAGGGGGTAAGGTAGGGATGCTCAAACATATGAGAAAGACAAGCGTACGCAAAGAACAGGAACAGAATCTACACACTTAAAACATGCACAAATAACTGGAAAAGATTTTTCTGAATGGTAGTATTGTGCCAGACATTGTCAACAGGTCAGGAAATGGGCACTCCCATTCACTGGTGGAGAAAGAGAAAATCAACACCAGGTTATACTGAAACGATAATACATATCATTGAGCACATGCCAAGTTGCTGTAGTTATGTCAGACTCTTTGTGACCCCATGGACTGTAGCCTGCCAGGCTCCTTCCTCATCCATGGGATTCTCCAGGCAAGAATGCTGGAGTGGGTGGCCATGTAGATACCATCAGCCATTTAAAAAAAGATCACACCTTTTGACTACTAGCTTCTACTGCTAGAAATATGCGTTAAAGTAATAAGAAGATTCCCACAAGGATGTTCATCATAATTACAATAGCAAAATTATAAATATGTCCAAATTAAATATATTAGGCATCCCTGGTGGCTCAGACAGTAAAGAATCTGCCTGCAATGCAGAAGACCTGGGTTCGATCCCTGGGCTGGGAAGACGCCCTGGAGGAGGGCATGGCAACCCCACTCCAGTCTTGCCTGGAGAATTCCCATGCTACAGTTCATGGGGTCACAAAGGGTCAGACACTGAGCAACTAAGCACAGCACAGCACAAAGCCAATTAAGTATCATATAGCCACTTATCTTCTTAAATGGTAACTGGGGAAAAAAGCTTAATACGTAACTATACATGTAATGCCAGCTTTGAAAATACATATTCACAGCAGAAAAAGGACTGTACATTGGAAAAATCTATGTGAAAATATTAACAGACGTTACCTAAAAATAGTGAGATTACAAGTAACTTTCTTCATTTACTTATGATGGTTTTGAGGTCATAAGAAACAGGTTCATCCCCTGGCTCTCCCACTTACCAACTGTGTGACCTTGGTCAAGATACTTTATCTAATCCTTGATTTCCTCATCTACAAAATGAAAATGATAATACCACCCACCCTCAGAGATTAAACGAGACAATGCATGCAAAGTGCTTATACTACAGGCAATCAGCTATGTTTCTTGGGGCTTCCCTGGTGGCTCAGCTGGCAAAGAATCTGCCTGTGATGTGGGAAACCTGGGTTCGATCCCTGGGTTGGGAAGATCCCCTGGAGAAGGGAAAGGCAACTCACTCCAGTATTCTGGCCTGGAGAATTCCATGGACTGTATAGTCCACGAGTTCACAAAGAGTCAGACACGACTGAGTGACTTTCACTTTATGTTCCTTGAGCACTTATTTTTTAAAACATATGCAGAAAGAATAAAAATTTTAACATTAGCAAATATCCAAACAGCAAGAATCTGAGGAAGCTATATTCTCATCAACCAGAGCAGTACACTAACATTAACCAAATTTTGGCATTTTACACAATGTTAACCAAATTCCCAAGAAATTCAGTTGAGAATTAGAGATGGTGGATATATGAACTAAAGGACCTACATATTTACTCAACAGTCAGAAAAACACGTGAAAAAAAAAAAAATTAGGTCCTTGGTAACCAGCCTACTCTATAACATCTAGTATAAGCATAATGAAAGAATCACCAAAAAGACCAGGTGGCTTCAGACTCTACCAGCAACAGTAAAATTCAACTAAAAACGGCTCAAGGTCTAATTTAAAACGGAATAAGACATGGACACAAGGAATCAATAAACTCAAATGTTATTTTTAAAGACACTGATATCTTCAAAGCTAATTATTATAAATTTTACTTAGCTGTATTTATAACACACTGATGACATATCTAGATTCACATCTCAAACATGTACAATCTTCTCAGCAACTCTTCAGACTGAAGCTATAGAAATCACAGAGCAGTTAAAAGAAACGGTAGCTACTTGGGCAATTCATTAGATCCTCTCTAAGCATCCTGCCTACAGACCATGCCCATCATGGACTTCTGGAATATATTTATCCACTTTAAATCTAAAATGATGAACATGCTGCATTAACTCAAAAACATGCAAATATGAAATGTTTCTGCAATAATAAATATGAAAGTTCTGACAGTGTATCTGGGACATAGGACCTAGGAGAATGGCAAGAGGGAGAAATGTTTTTACCATATACCTCCTGTACCATGTGGATTTACCAGTATATATGTCTATGTGTATGCAGTGGTGGGGGGAGATGTTTATATTAAATCTCGGTTAGTAAAACACAAAAATAATTGTCTTACATTTGGTTTGTAAAAAAGATATGCAAACTAGATTTGGTTATTACAGAGGGGAAAGTCAGACGTAGATGTGCTGTGGGTGTGAGAAGTACGACTTTTTTCTTTTGTGAATGGGAGTTTTTTTATTGGCTCTAGAAATTTTTTAAGGAAGAGAATCCTACTTTGTTTATTTTTTAGTTTATTTACAATTATTATGTTTTCAAATTTAGTGTATATTATAGTAGTTTTTACTAAATTTACAGAATTTTGTGACCATCATCACTTTTCTAATTCCAGAATGCTTCCATCATCCCTTAGAGAAATGCTGTACCTACTGGTAACCACTTCCCTTTCTCTCACCCTTCAAAGCTCTAGCAACCACTAATTTATTTTCTGCCTCAACATATTTGTCTATTCTGGACATTTCATACAGAACCATGTAACATGTAGGTCTTATGACTGCTTCTTCACTTAGCATGTTTTCAAAGTTCATCCACATCGCAGCATGTACCAGGCCTTTGTTCCTTTCTATGGCTATACAATGTTCCATTGTGACTACAAACTAAAAGATGGTTTCTCCTTGGAAGGAAAGCTATGACAAACCTAGACACATATTAAAAGGCAGAGACCTCACATCACTTTGTCGACAAAGGTCAGTATAGCCAAAGCTATGGTTTTCCCAGTAATCATGTACAGATGTGAGAGTTGGACCGTAAAGGCTGAGCACCAAAGAACTGCTCAGCTTTCAAACCATGGTGCTGGAGGAAAATCTTTTGAGAGTCCCTTGGACTGTAAGGAGATCAAACCAGTCAATCCTAAAGGAAATCAACCCTAAGTATTCACTGGAAGGACTGATACTGAAGCTCCAATACTTTGGCTACCTGATGCGAAGAGCCAACTCACTGGAAAAGAAGGCTGAAGGCAAAAGGGAAAGGGGGTGGCAGAGGATCAGATGGTTAGATAGCATCACCGACTAAAAGGACATGTGAAGAAACTGTGGGAGATAGTAGAGGACAGAGCAACCTAGTGTGCTGCAGTTCATGGGGTCCCAAAGAGTCGAACACAACTTAGCAACTGAACAACAAAAATCCCATGTTAGTTTACTGGGGCCATCATGACAAAATACCACAGGTGACTCCAATAGCAGAGATTTACTGTCTCATAGCTACTGAACTTAATGGCTACATCACCTTTTCTTTATGCATCACCAGTTGACAGATATGAGGTCTGTTTCCATTTTTTGGCTATTAAAAACAATGATGCTAGAAATAGTCATGTACAAGTTTTGTGGACACAAATGTTCAATTCCCTGAGGTATATACATAGGAGTAGAATTCCTGGGTTATATATATATAGCAAATCGGTGTTTAACTTTTTAAGGAACTGCCAAAATTTCAAATGAAGGTTTTGAAATGTAGGATACAAAGGAAAGAGACAAAAGGGCATGTTAACTACCACAAACATCTGCCTGGAGAAATCTCCAGTTTTATTCATCCAACTCACAACCATTTGTAACCACAAAGACATAGTTATGTCTTAAAAAAGACTTGAGATATTTGTGATGTTTTGAACAACTAAGTATTGTACTAAACACTATCTCAATATCAGACAGAGTAACCTCAACCTGGAACGTGGGAAATAATTTATTACTCACACCCCAGCATTATCTAATAAAACTTTTACGTGGGCTTAGTCAAGGATCTCCTGGTAATATGAACAAGTTAATACCAAAGGCCACAATGTGTTATGGAGAATGCTAACTGTAATAAAACTGACCTTTCTTAATATACCTAAAGCGATGGAACCATGTCTTGTATTTCCCTCACACTCTCCAAGATACTGGGCACTCAACAAATACTTATTGACTGCTACATGAATAATTAGGGTCTCATCTGAGCACTACTCCCTATGATTACCAGTGATTTAGATTTAATCAAATTGTATTTTTTAAAAGTGAACCACAGAGAAGCAACATGGGAGCCTAAAAGGCAGAAGGAACAGTTTTTCTGACTAGCTCATAATCTTAGATTAACATTCCTCAACTTTTTTTGGCTTCAGTGTCCTTCTGTACAAAATGACAATAATGTCTACCTCAAAGGCTTGTTAAGAAATGTAACCTTGCTCATTCCTTATCTACAATTTCATTACAAAGAAATGCAATGTAGTTATCAAATTTTTCTATTATGCTGAAGACTTTGCCTAATTAAAATACACACAAAACAATGTACTGTCTTTATTGTTAGTTTTACAGCAATGAAATGTAACACAAAATCCATGGGATTTTCTACTTTTAATCAGAAACTGCAAAACAAATAAGGTGAAACTCTGGTCAAAAATGTAGATTTTGCTTAATCTTATCCTGAAATGGCCTACAAAATAACCCAGTTCTTGTCCCCAAACTCTTAATCTGGGATAACAGACTTGTATCACAGCAGTTACAACCTGTATTTTTCATCTGACACTTCCATTTTCTGCTTAGGACTCTTCCTGTCTACCTCCAACCACTTACAGAAAGTTCTTAGAATGTTCCTCCCCAACAGAACCCCAGGTGTATCTATAAAGAGGTTGGGAGCACACAATAGCTAAGAGGTACAAACAACCTAAGTGTCTGCCAAAAGATGAATGGAAAAACAAAACGTGGGATAGACATACAATGGAATATTATTCAACCTTAAAAAGGAAGGAAATCCTGCCATATGCTACAACATGGGTGAACCCTGAGGATATGAAATAAGCCAGTCTCAAAAGCACAAATACTATGATTCCACCCGTATGAAGTATTTGAAGCAGTTAAATTCACAGAATCAGAAAGAACCCTGATGGATACAGGAGTGAAGGGAGGAAAGAATGGGGAGTTGTTTCAAGGGTCCAGTATCTGTTTTGCAGATGAAAACTTGTTCTGGAAACCTGCTTCACAATAATGTGAATACAGTTGGCACTACTGAACTGTACCTTTAAAAGTGGCCACAATAGTAAACTTGTGGGGTTTTTTACAGTGCAAAATAAATAAAAATATCAAGGCACTAAAAAATACTTAAAGAAGTTTTGCTGCTAGGGAAAAAATAATTCTCCTTTCAAGGAAAGAAAGAAGACTAGGAGCAATCCCTTCTCTACTACCAAGTCTGATAATAATCATTTTTAATGTTGCATCCCTGGGTAACTTTGACAAGAATTATTGATTGCTTACCACAGCTTGTTTTCTTGAAATACAGCCCTCTCAATCTATCAGCCAACAGAAAATATTAAAGATTCCTCTTATACTATTTTAAAAACACACCTACTTCAGGCCCACAAGGCTCTCTCCTTGAGATAAACTGGGCTGGGTGGGGAGGTGAGGGGGCGGGGTGCAGTGTGTGCATGCATGTTTAACACCAAAAAGGTTGTTTCCACTTTCACACAGAGCAGACCTGAAACTCTACAATGGCAATTCTAAAAGGTAACATTGTTTCAGAAGTTCAAATAATTTAAAACATGTTCCCACCAATCCCCTTTTAATAGAATAATGAAAATTTAGATTTCTTCTGGATAAAATATAAACAAGTAATCAAGTAAAAAACCCAATATATTTCTCTAACATTTTTATCCACGTTTAAAGAGACAACAGTTTTTCAATTAAAAAAAAAATTAAGATGAGACCCCACTAAAGCTGTCAAGTCCAATATCTTAGAAGATTCATCCCTCTAAAATTATATCAGGATAGTTTAAGTACTAAAAAGATTCCTAAGAAAGAATAATCCTCCTAATAGGTTTATTAAAAACTATCATTCTCATATAAAATATCCTTGACTTCTCCAAATTAACCATATAGGCATATTAGCCACAGACAAATTTTTAGATTAAAGCAGAGGTTCTCAAACTGGATAAAAGAGATCATTCAAGGACTTCGGAAAAGAAAATTCCAGTTAATATGTGAGCATTCAGAGAGAAAGTCAACATACAAAAACTAAAATTACAAAAGTCTGACCCTGGTACAGTGGCACACAGAAGCATTCAATAATAAATTGCCAAGAATTTTCACGTATGTCACAGACAAAGACCTAGACATTTTAATCAGCTACAGCTAACATTAAAAATGTCCGTATTAGTAAAAAATTAGTTTTTTTTTTTTAATAAACTCAGTGTTTAAACATGGATGGAAAATTAGTAAAGCTAGTTTTAAAAGTTGTACGCAGGTTGACAAATTTTTAAAAAGGATAGAAAAATAGCCACAAAAATACTGAAAATACTAAGCAATAAATAGTTGAGACTGCATTCTTAGAATGGAAAACTCAGCAACTATTTAAAAATAGGATTATGCTGCACTTTAAAGCAGAATTTAAAGAAAAACACTGTTCCTTCTCCTTTCCTCTCCCTTAAGATTTGAGAAATAGTTACCATGCCAATTCTGTGCAGCTCTCAGAAGGGGAGGGGAAAAAAAAAACTCACAAAACTGCTACATGTTGGGTTCAAAATAAAACACAATGTCAAGGGCACCAACCTATTTCTAACGACCAGGCAGCCAACCCAGAAATGGCAGTAAACTAGGCATTAAGCAATTTTTAATCCTACATTAAGTATCAATGATAGTGGACCTCATCAGAGATAGTGACAAAACCCCTAAAAAACTTAAGGCATATTTAATTTGGTACCTAAAGAATAGCAAGGGAGTAAACTGAAACAATCTGCAGTTACAGGAAAGCTTTAAACATTCACACACAAAAGCAGCACTTCATGATTCTTTCTGTTTGTTCACTTAATCTTGTAGTTCAGGACTCATCTAAAGCAAAGGTACAATGAAATTAACAGAGTAAACCCACAGTTGTATCCACATTTCTGGATAGCAGGATTTCCTTACACTATTAAAATCTGAGGACCCGCAAAGGCCTTTTAAAATATTTATTCATTTAAAAATGTAATAAGAAGCCTTACATATTAACAACAAAGTTATAAAAAGAAAAAGACTATCTCCCCTCCCTCCAAAATTAGTGTAAAGAACGGCATTTCAGTTCAGTCGCTCAGTCGTGTCTGACTCTTTGCGACCCCATGAATTGCAGCACGCCAGGCCTCCCTGTCCATCATCAACTCCCAGAGTTTACTCAAACTTGCGTCCATCGAATCGGTGATGCCATCCAGCCATCTCTCCTCTCGTCCCCTTCTCCTCCTACCCCCAATCCCTCCCAGCATCAGGGTCTTTTCCAATGAGTCAACTCTTCGCATGAGGTGGCCAAAGTACTGGAGTTTCCAGCTTTTGCATCAGTCCTTCCAATAAACACCCAGGACTGATCTGCTTTAGAATGGACTGGTTGGATCTCCTTCCAAGAGTCTCCTTGAAGACTATTTTCAAGAGTCTTCTCTAACACCACAGTTCAAAAGCATCAATTCTTTGGCGCTCAGCTTTCTTCACAGTCCAACTCTCACATCCATATATGACCACAGGAAAAACCATAGCCTTGACTAGACAGACCTTTGTTGGCAAAGTAATGTCTCTGCTTTTCAATATGCTATCCAGGTTGGTCATAACTTTCCTTCCAAGGAGTAAGCGTCTTTTAATTTCACAGCTGCAGTCACCATCGGCAGTGATTACACCGCTGCAAATCTTTTCAATGTCTCACTTAACAAAAGATGCTGAGATTCTCTCAACTCCTTCTGCAGTCAACATACTACACCATGTTGTGTAGGTTAAATATATGAAGAAATCCAGTCTTACTCAGGTATGTGGCTGGGAAGGTAGGAACAGTTTCCAGGTTTTTTAGGTAGTTACAGATATCCCTTTGATACTATTGCAAAACTCAACATGTGACAGTTTCTTAAAGGTTTGTGGAATCTGAAATCATTATCAGTTGTCTGTTATATTAAAATTCAGCCTGGGAGCTGCAACTTCTGAGGCCATGTGCTGCAACTACTGAAGCCAGTGTGCCTCAAGGCTAGTGCTCCAATACAACAGAAGCTACCACAATGAGAAGTCCATGCATCAGAACGAGAGTAGCCCCTGCTCACCACAAAAGCCCAAGCAGCAACAAAGACCCAGCAGAGCTAAAATTCAACAAATAAATAAAATTACATACATTAAAAAAACCTAATGCTCTTACACTTCAACTTATGCGCAATTCTTAACACCACAGGTACTGGCCATTTGTAAAATACTGATTCCATTATGCAGATCTTCCAAATGTTGACACATTTCATTACACTAGTATCAAAAATCACTGTCATTAAACATTACTACTGATCTCATCTAAAATATCTGTAAATATTCAGGAGTTATCAAGCTCAGGAAATGCACGTTTTCCAATACTTTCTGAGTTTTGCTTGGAAACTCAAATTTTATCAAGAGCAACAAACACTGTCCACTGCAATAACAGATTCACTGTTCATTTGAGAAAATGTCTGCCAAATATTCAAGTCTGAATAGTTTGTCAGTACCGGGGAGGGGGGGGGGGGGGGCTTCCCTGTTGGCTCAGATGGTAAAGAATCTGCCTGCAATGCAAGAAACACAGGAGACGTGGGTTCAATCCCTGGGTCAGGAAGAGCACCTGGAGAAGGGCATGGCGATCCACTTGAGTATTCTTGCCTGGAGAATTCCATGGACAGAGGAACCTGGTGGGCTACAGTCCACAGAGTCACAAAGAGTCGGACATGACTGAGCAACCAACACACACATAGCTCTTTCTAGTAAAAACGATGTCCCCCAAAAGCAGCTAGTTAGTTCATCTTGAAACTCAAATAACTGCACTCACTAATGCTTTTCCTCCAACCACTGTACTCTGGTTTACAACACTTCAGGTGTACTTTCCATTTTGTCACATAGAATGTTCAACACATGTACTCAAGAGTCAAGACTTTCAACAGTAGAGACTTGACAAAATCCATTTTTACTGCTTCATCAAAGACATTATTAAGTAAAACGTGCATTTTCAAATGGCTGATACATGGCAATGAAGATGACTGTGGTGGTACTGTTACCACCCTTGGGTGCCAGGGCCTTAATACATGCTAAGAAGTTAGCAGATTGACCCACCACTGCTATTGTATCATTGGTGCAAATGTCAACATAATGAAAAAGGCAAATAGTGTCTTAGTATGATTATGAAAATAGTTTCAGTTTCAGAGAACTTTAGAAAGAGAGGCTGCCAAACCACACTTCAAAATGAAATAATTGGCCGCTGTTTTAACAATGGACCAATGTACAAGGACATACATTACATGTCCTAGCTTAAGAATTCCATTAGCAGAAAATTCAGTAAATCTCCAAGTTGGATTCAATTACTTCAATACAATAATCTGCTAGGCATTACAAATTAACTCTAAAACAGTCACATTCCAACAATCTCAAACACCTTCACCTTAACTAAAAGGAGCTCAAGTTTTTAAGTAAATAAATTTACATTAGGGAAATCTAAAGTTTTGAGGTGAGAATCCTAGCTCCACCACCTGCTTAAGGATATAGTTAGTAAATTAACCTTTGTGGCCTGTTTCCTGTATCTGTGGAAAAACAACAGCATCTATGTTTTTCACAGACTAATAATATATATAAAGCACCTAAAACAACACCTGGCACATAATTAAGAGATCTAATTTATATATGACCAGGCCTTTACTTCTCTTTCCTTCTACTAAGGGAGCAACTTGCAAACCTGTGATTACTCAATTTTAATTTCCATTATCACCCAAGAGAAGGGAAAAAAGATGACAGTTGAGGGCATTAGCTAAAATATCTATTTCCAACCCTTTCATTTTCCTATTTAACAGAAGAAGCTTAAAATAAAAGTTTACCTTTCTCCCTGCAACTCAACTAAACTGGGCAAATACAGATGTACAAACACAAAATATATGGCAATCTTTTTTTTTTTTTTACTGATTTAATACAATTAATTCTTTGATTCAATCTCTCATCATTCTGCTTATTCCACAATTTTCAAGAATTTTAAAGTATAGTTCACTAAAAGAGAGTAATAAGAAATACTTAAGTGTCATTTTTGGTTTATAGCCTGAGACAATAAACACCATTATTTTGTTTTTCCTTTTTTAAACCAATAAAGGAGTACGAAAAACTCCTTAGTACCTTAGGAGAAAACAAGGATACTGCCTACTACTAGAGAAATAGTCATCCATGTTGTTTAATGGGCAAAGTAACTCTACTTTATGCGATGGCACTGCATTAGTATCAGACTTCTGTCAGCAGTAATGCTAGTATTAAGAGAAAGAAGTTGTCAGGTGTGTTACAAAGTGAAAATGTTAAGACCTTCGCCCTGAGTCATTAAGCTCTGGAATACAGCCAATGTGCCAATATTCTAAAATTTGCAAAAACTAGATTCTACTAGTTTTTTCTACTCACTGACCCTAGTGCATGAATCTAACATGCATACTACTCTAAGAAACATAGAACACAAATGATGTTAAGTTCTGTTATACGACAGCATTAAACATGCTGGATGGATTTAAAACTGAAATTCTGTGATGTCCCAAAGACTCTTTCCTAATTTTATTTACTTCATTACTTGGGGAGTATTTAGATTCTCCCACTGCAAATTTTTTTCCCAAGAACTAGTCCACAAGTCTAAGTCCAAAAATAAACAGGAAGCAGTGTTGAAAAGATGCAATACATTTGGATCCAAGTTTCACTGGCTCATGTAGGAAAATCATACCCTAAAATAAAACCCTACGAAAGAAAGCTTAAGATGGTCAAATTTGGAGATGAGAAAAATTACACTTATGAAAATAATAAAAATTCATTATTTAATATTCAATATTAAATAGTGAAAATCTGCATTAAAATAAATAACCGTATTGGTTAAATTTTTATTTTCTTTTTACTCAAAATTACACACTTCAGATTGCCCGCATGTATCTGAATTTTTAACAATCCTATGCTCACAAGTCAAATTTGAACAAATTAACAAATTATGAGAATTGTCACTGCAAAAAGTCATTAAGAAAAATTCCTTAAAAAAAAAAAAAAAGAAAATTTCCTTACTGTTTCACAATAAAATGATGAACTTGATTTTCAAGTTTTTTGAATCTAGATTTTAAAAACAAAACCAATGATATTTCTATTACTAAATAATAAAAACTGGGAAGGAGTCAAGAGATCCAAAGCACCAGCCACATGTCGATGCTGGGTGATGGGAGTTCATTACACTATTCCATCTACTTCCTGTAATGTTCAAAATCTCCATAATGAAGTTTTAAACAAATTTTTTTTAAAGAACTAGGCAAATTATAAAACAGGCAATCATTAGTTTAATCTTCAGGGAAAATAAAGGGATGCGATAAAAGTGAGCAACATCGAAGAGTAGTGTTGGCTCAGAATGAACTATTTGCATCCTCATGACAATGCAAGCACTGATTTCTAATTTGACCATAACACGTGATGTAGCACTGAGGCAAGGGGACAACCACATCAACAGCTAAACCTTCATCCACCAGGGAAGGAAGTCAATCGGAAATGTTTAAAATCAACAAGAAACAGAAATATCATTTTATTTACCAAACAAAATGTAATTAAGCCCAACGGAATACAGCTAGAAGAAGAGTTCAATATAACTGCCCCTAAGAGAGGGACTAGAGAGGATATGAGACAGAATGTGGAAGGGACTGTTGTTTTTCATTCAAACTCTTCAGTACAGTATTGGATTTTTTAGAGACCTTTTTTTCACTGTGAAATCTACCAAATGTAGAAAATTAAAATTAATCAATTATTATGAACATCTGTACAACCACCATTCAGGTCAATTCACCAACCCACTTATTCTTTGACTCCACTCACACAGAGTTCAATAACACACGTGCCATTTTTCTCACTTTGACTGGTAAGCTTTTAGTTGCCTTTAAAGACAACTGCCCAAAAAAAAAAATAAATAAATAAAAAATAAAAAAAATAAAGACAACTGCCCAGATTCCCACTCTCCCTTACTCCCCGTAAATGTTCAAGTAACAACAAGAGCTAAACCCTCACTATGTGCTAGGTTTCTTTTCTAGGAACATTAGCTTATTTAATCATCAAAACAACATCACTGAAACAACATCACATTTTACTGTCATCCTCGCTTTACAGAGGGGACAACAGGTACAAAGAGGCTGAGTTAACTGGCCCAGGACCACACANCAAGTAACAACAAGAGCTAAACCCTCACTATGTGCTAGGTTTCTTTTCTAGGAACATTAGCTTATTTAATCATCAAAACAACATCACTGAAACAACATCACATTTTACTGTCATCCTCGCTTTACAGAGGGGACAACAGGTACAAAGAGGCTGAGTTAACTGGCCCAGGACCACACAGCCGTCAGGCAACCAGGTAGTATTCCAACCATGCAGCCTAGCACTAGAGTCTGTGCTCAAACTACTGTCTCATAAGAGAACAGCTATCAACAAAGGGAAAACTTAAAGCAGAAGATAGGCTAAAATGTAGTTAAAGCTACGATGAAGGCTAAAATAAGAACTACATGACATGACACTAGGTGAGTGCTAGGGGTTTTAGTGCCTCATCCTTCTCCAAAACAAGCAGCTACATCAAAGGTAAACTACTTGAAGTGCCTGAAGAGCATAGCACATAGAATAAGCACCCCAACACTGGCTGTAAACATTCTGAAGGGCCTACTTGGACCAAAGGACAGTAAGAGAATATGATCAAATGTCAAAATTCTGTCTCAGTTCTGAAATGTGACAGTCGCTCAATCGTGTCTGACTCTTAGCAACCCCAAGGACTATAGTCCTCCAGGCTCCCCTGTCCATGGGAGTCTCCAGGAACAGTACTGGAGTGGGTAGCCATTCGCTTCTCCAGGGGAATCTCCCCAACCCAGGGATGGAACCTGGGTCCCCCGCATTGTAGGCAGATTCTTTACCATATGACCCATCAGGCAAGTCCCCCTGAAATGTTCTGAAATGTACTTAAGGAAAAATCCTGAGCCCTGAGTAACCAAGACCACTGTCGTCTTCTTTTCAATTAAGGCCCCCAGAGAATCCAACATCTCAACCAACTTAACTTACAAGTAGTAACAACATGAGGCTACTTCTTTTCTAAGACATCTTTGAGAATTAATAAGATTAGAGGACCAGGAACAACAGAAAATCACCTAATCCAGTTCTGTTTTCTTAAGGCTAAGCATACTCGAACCCAGAGTGACATATACTAGCCTGTTACTTAGGATAGAAACTCAAGGTCTCCTCACTTCTTCCTATTATTCGGCTATATGTGTATCATCAATCCACTTAAATAGCTGCCAAGTAAAAAGTATGTCTCAATCATCGTATCTTTCACCCATATTTGTCCTCCTTCATAACCCATAACAGTACATATTTATCCCTCCATTCAATAAACACTGAACACTTACCAGTTCCAGGCTTTCTTCTAAGCACAGCAGTTTTTATGCAGAAAGTCCCACATAGAGGACAAAGATACAGCAGTCCTGCACTAAGCTTATAGTGCAACAGTGAAGGTTGGGGGTACTAAATATTATAGATACAAAGTGCTATGAAGGAAGATTTTAAATATTTCTGGAAAAGGGAGATGAGTATAAGGGTTACAGACGTGACTTGAAGGATGAATATGATTCTGATAAGAGAAGAGTGGGAGGAGTGTCAGGCATTCCAAAGGAAGAAGCACAAAAAAGAAAAATGAAAACAAAATGAAGACCTCAAAATAAGTACAGGACTTGTCTGAAGCACAGTATCCATTCAGCTGGATAGTAAAACACACTGGCCAAGAAACAAAGAAGTAGGAGTCATACTGGTGAGAAGTCTCACCTCACATTCTAGGCTAAAACATCTGAAGGTAATTCATAATCCTGTGGATACAGTAACCACTAAAAATGTCTAAGGAAAATAAACTTGGGCAGCATTTAAGATCAACTTAGAAGCAAAACATTTAACAAGAAGCAAGGAATCATTTAGGAAGTTACAGCAATCCTGATGAGAAATACTGAGAACCTTAAACAAGGTGAAAGTGGGCATGGAAAGAAGATTAAAGCATTACAGAGGTAAAAAGGGCATGCCATGACAGCTGACTGTGTGTAGGAGGAAAAGACAATTTGGAGCCTTTGATGGAAAAGAACTTGGGATGTATCGTTAACAGAAAGCAGGCAAGCCAAGGACTGAGCCAGATGTAATCATTTACAGATCACACTCTGAAGCCAGGAGAAAATGTATTAATCTTTTTTTATTTCAGAAAAATAAACTTTCAGTAAAATGAAAAATATAAAATATAGTCTGCATACTATCAGACTATCGTATGCAAACTACAGTATGCAAAAATACCCAAATTAAAGCTACATGTTTTGAAAATTGACTGCTTTTTATACTGACTACATTTGTATGGACACAGGTACTAGAATAAATCATGTTTTTATTAAAATAATACATACCACACTTCGGCATGTTAAAATGCCAAGAGTATACTGTGTGTTAAAAGTAATACTTAACAACCTCAGATGAAAAAAATTATGTAATGAATCAGTAGCAAAATGCAGCTACTAAGTATTAGCAGAAGAAAACTCCTGATCCATCATATATGTCACAAACTATCATTTGGTTCAGTTAGGTAAGTTTGAAATCATCAATTTCTTCTGATTAAATAAAATTCATGTGGTCTTTGCCTGTTTAACAAGCAAACTATGAACTCCTTCAGGGCAGGGTTTATATTCTAGACACATCAGACCCCTAGTGTGTTTAGCAGGCCCCCAGCAGATCTCTTGATAAAGGGAATAAATGGAAATCAACAAAGGAATGTTTTTCAAGGATCCAGGACTTTCATAACTTGGTGCGTATTACACAACAGCACAGAACTAATGATCCAATATTTGAGTGCCTACTGTTCAACAGGTAATGAAGTTACAAAATGAGTAACACATGACTACTCCCTTGAACTTAGGATTTCTTTCTCTGAACAAACTGAATGTCACAGGCTTCACCAGAAAACCTTGATTTGCACTATCTGTATGACCAGCAGTGAGTCTCAACTCTTTTAAGCTTCCAGTTTCTCATCCGCAAAACGGATGAGGATTCAAGAGAAAGAAACGTGAGAGAGCTGTCTCAGTAGTGCCATGGAAGCCAGTGGCTCCCCCACGGGGCTCCACAAACTCTGATCAGGCACTTAATCTAGAAGGACACGGACTTGAGCAAATCCAAGCATTCAACTGGCTCCACACAGGCCACCATCCTACCATCACCCGGAAAAACTGTCAGAGCAAACAGTGCACTGACAGGCGGTCAGAAACAGGACCTTATTATGAGAACAATACGACCTAGAGAACTTATAAATTTTCACTAGACGAACTTTTGAAGATTAAAAGTACCTATTTTATCTGAGTTTTAGACAATTCCTCCTGTAATTCAAGACACAGAATACTATTAAAATTCATACCTTAATATTTCTGGACAATGACATAATACAACTACTTTATGAAAAATGTCTCCTCCGTCTAAGAACATCTCAAATGCCATCAAAAATCAAAAATCTTGAAGTTTCAAAAATTGAGAATTCTGAAATATGCTAATAAATCTGGGGGAAAAATAAATACTTAAGCAATCCAACTGATCAAATCCAGTTTCTAAGAATACAGAAGACATGCTCTATATCCATTACACTGTCTTTTCTTATCCACCTAAATTAACCTTTAAAAGACAATTAAAGGCATCATTTGAGCCAGCACTTCTTCACAGACTATGCCAATTTCAACACCACACTCTCAAAGTAGGCAAGTTAAAAAAAAACTAAAAACCCCCCTTAAAAATGAAAGACACTATCAAGAATATTTATGAGCTATATGCTGATGGCATCTATTTCAACTATCTAAAAATACGGTGTATAACCATGAAAATGTTATCACCATTTATTGGTACATGAAATTTACACAGCAAAGACACCTTTACCATACGGACCTTTGACTCTTCTTGTGACAGTTTTATATACATCATTATCTAGTGCTCCTTATTTTAATCAGGAAAAAAATAATAAAACACAGCATAAACAATAAAATATTTTAAGACTATCTTTTAAAACTGTTCTCCCACTGCTTGGACAACAAACATAAAACGTTCTTAAACGATTACAGACTCAGCTGCAAGGAAGCCCTTCAGCAACCAAGATTTTGAAGATTCTATATCCAAATTCTGCATTATTAAAAGCTCTCTTACCTTCTGCTACATCATCGTCTACTGCTCCTTTCACCTGAGAAAAACACCACTGAATATCATTCCCTCCTCCAGCTCCTGGAAAAAGAAAACATACCAATTAAAACTGAGTTCTGTTCATGTTTACTCTCGTAAACACAGTGATGGTATCCATGGCTGGCATGAGACTAACCGCCTGGTACTACCCACAGATACAACCACCACCCCGAGCACTAATTTGGAAAAAGGTTAGTCCCCAGTAGTTGGTACTGTGTTCAGAAGAGAGAGATTCCAGGTCTGAAATATTTATCGTCCATGTACTATCACCACCACTGTATACCAGTGCAAAACTTTCCTTCTAGTTTTCCTTCCCTTCAGATACAGTAAAAGCCTCACTCCAAGCAAAACCTACCAGAAAAACGTAAATACCAAAAGTCAGAGTTTTTCTTTAAGGGTAAAAAAGCCTGCAGAAGAGTTAATAAGGTTAAGCTACCATAAAACACAGAACGAAGAGAAAACTTCAGGAACATTACTGCCTGGGTGAAGAGCAGTGATTCATATGAACCCTATCACCACAGGCTCTCATACAGCAAACACAACCTCACCACCCATTTCTTTGCAGTTCATTACCAGCAAATCACTGGCTCCAGACTGAGAGGAAGAGAAACTGAATTGAATGCTGAAGGGACTGCCACAGGAAGCTTGTTTCCCCTCTCCTTCACCTAATCACTCAGAAGCCAAAGGACCTTGCAAAGAATGAATTGTGCTCATTTGTCATCATCTTGTGCAAAACAACTGTAATTTCACATAATTATTCAACGAGGCCAAAAAGCAACTTATTCACAGCAAACCCTAAGTCGATCCAACGTGTTAACTTTTTTACAGATTTAATGATCTGTCTAAATATTGATGAAAGCACAGAAAACTGGTTTAGTCCCTGAATGTTTCTATTTCACTTTCAAGCACGGAGAGGGAAATGTCCTGGACCTATCAAGAAACTGGATCGAGATCTAGACTTGATTCTACTAGATGAAGACATTCAGCAACATCAAAATGTACAAAAATAATCCTTGAAGCAATTGCCTTTCTCCCCCTTCACCTCCATTCCTTGCTAAATATTCCAACCTGGTTTTCTCTCTGCATCTTTTTCCCCCTCCAAGCTTTTACCTAAATCTCTCTTCCGTTGGCTATTTATATCTCTGAACTCCACAACTATTTTAACTAACTTCATGAAACCCTTTTGGGAAAAGGACATCTGCACAAAAGCGAACATGCAAAACGTGAGTTTAAATTACATTTTTCAAGCAACTTGCTCTATTAGAGGCCTTGCACTCTCTGGATGTAAAGGGTAAGAAACCAAAGGGAGAATGGTTCCAGACCCTCCAAAAAATTTAGGCTTACAGTCTCAAAAGATATACGTACTCACAGTGGAAATAAATACACTATGTCCCCATTGTATTTTAACTTGTAAAGCACTCTTCCTTCTCGGTGCAAAATAGATTTATTTGTAAAAACACCGGAGAAGGCTTGCAGAAGGGAGAAAAATAGGAATTACCGGAAGGAAGAGCCGCAAAAAAGCCCCCAGGGGGGGCGCGGGTGGGCGGAGGCGGAGGTTTCTCCCGGCTCCCAGGCCGCAGGGACAAATCGGCAGTCGCCCCCACCCCGCCCCACCCACGCCTTACCCCTGAGCTCGCCGGCACACACCCCACCCCCACCCGTGCCCAGGCTCCAGCCCTCATTTTAAAAGCCACTGCGATGCCACAGCGACCACTCGCCTCCCCAGAACCCTCCCCACCCCCACCACACCCGACCAATTCCCTGAAATCAGAGGGGCGCCCCGTGGCTCTCCGACAGGCGCAAGCGGTCGCTAGGGGGTGATGGAGGGAGGAGGAAGGAAGCGGTGCCTTGTCAGTGGAGAGGGTGATTTCTCCTTTACCTGCCATGTTGCGCTGCAAATGGTGACCCTGCTGGGTTCCTCGGGGTCTCCGCTTCCTGAACTCACCCCCCTCACCTGGGGATGGGGGGGTAGAGAGGGCGGATGGCGGCGGATGGCACCTGTGGGGGGAGGGGGCAGGGGTCGGGGGAGAAGGAAGGAGGGGCGGGCAGACCAGGCGGCGG
>SJYA01001314.1:731943-743421 GCA_006410615.1 Neotragus moschatus | reverse complement strand
TTCTGGTCCCTGGCTGTAGCCCTCACTGTGCTCGCATTGTCGGTACCACTCCGAGGTACTGCTGCGCTTCGGTGCCCACACCTTCGCGTCAGCGCCTGCACTCTGGGGCAGGCTCAGTGGTCCAGTTAACGTGCTCGCTCGTAAGAGTTGATGGGGTACTGTGTCTTTTTAGAGAATACTCGTACTGTGTTGCTACTTAAAATGACTATCGGGCAGCCCCGAGACCAATAAAAGGGACGGTGGTGCAGACTCGCTGCTCAGCCAAGGTGAAAGTTCGCGAATCTGAGAAGGACGTGGCTGGGCGGGTGCCATTTGGGTGAATTAAATTACCTTCTCTTGGGCCCGGGAACGAAGGCGAGAGCCCTTGATAAGTGAAGGCAGTTGAGAATGGTTTCAAAAAGGAAAACTGAGTTTGCTAGTAGATTATGGTCGAAAAGATGACCCAGATCTGTTCCTCCAAAAGTACAGAAACAGTAGGTAAGTGCTGGGCTCTGAAACCACGCAGCCGATCCTGACTCCACGCAGGAAATGAGGGTAACAATCCTACCTTACAAGATTCTTTCAAAGATTAAATTATTTGAATACGTCATAAACGTGAGCTGCCGGTATTATTAGATTTGTATTGAAAGCATCTTCAGTGGAGTTAGAAGGTTTAAGAATAAAAATAAACTGGAAACACCCCTCATCGGCCCAGAGAGGATGCGTACTTCTTTAAAAGATGCGCTAATGATGCAGGCAGCCCCTAAAAACATGCATATTACATATTTCAGTCTCTGCAATACTCCAACAGAATAGAGAATCGCGATTTCCACGTAAGAAACACCTCGAAAAACATCCAGGATTTGACTTTAAGGCAGAAAAGGGTGATAAGGCATTCAGAGACCAAAGAAAAGTTTATGAGTATTTGCACCTCCTCTACAATATTTCCACTTTCTGCCTAATTCTTATTTTGGGGGGCTCAGGAGGATGGCTGTACTGGGTCTTCCTTGTTGCTGGGACTTCCCTCTAGTTGCGGGAGTGGGGACTAGTCTCTAGTTGCCGAGCTTGGGCTTCTCTTTGCTATGGCTTATCTTGTGGAGCACTAGCTCTAGGGAGCCCTGGGCTTCAGCAGTTGCGACTTTGGGCTCTAGAGCACAGGCTCAATAGTTGTGGCTCACAGGCTTTGTTGCTCCAGGGGATGTGGAATCCTCCCAGATCAGGGATCAAACCTGTGTCTTCTGTTTTGGCATGCAACTCTTTACCACTGAGCCACCAGGAAAGCCCACTGCCTGACTGTTGGATTTGCAGAGGAGTTTGATTGTAAACTGTTAGTAGCTCAGTTGTGTCCCGACTCTTTTTTTGCCACTCCATGGACTATAACCATCCCAGGCTCCTCTGTCCATAGGGTTCTCCAGGCAAGATTACTGGAGTGGGTTGCCATTTCCTTTTCCAGGGGAGCTTCCTGACCCAGAGATTGAACCTGGGTCTCCTGCATTGCAGGCGGATTCTTTACCGTCTTAGCAAAAAGAGAGTTTCAAAATCCCTCCAGATGGAACAGCTGCAGTGTTGTATTATGTCTCCATTTCTACATTAGTATTTCTCGCTTAACCAATGAACAAACCCAAACTAAAAATCCACCCTGTATATCTTTCAGCTACCTGAAAGATACAAAAATTCAATGCAGTGTGTCAGTTGTTTTAGGTACAGTTAATCTTCAGTTCCAGGGTCATTTGTTCCCATTTCTTTGTGATCAGTTCTTGGAATTGTGGCAGCTCATGTCCTGGGTATACTCTGGCCATCAAGTGGTTAATGTCTCCACATGGTGTTTGAATATCTATAAGACAGCTTACAGGCTATGGCTCAGAATATTATCTATGGCCCTTGAGAAAGAAAGTCTTTAACTATGCTTAATGAGTATGTTACTCTTATTTAGTCTCCTTTGATTGTTTTCTTTTCTTTCCCTATTTCTCAAGTCTCTGATTAAATTTATTCTTTGCCTAAGTTTTCCACGGACAAAAGTCAGGTTGAAGACTCAGGGAGTGGAGGGGGTGCGGCAGGGACCATAGGATCCTGTTCCCTTTCACCTTCAGCTGTGTTAGGTGTCCTTCCGAAATAGTCTCATAAAATCTAATGCACTTCTCTCTTACTTGATTATGTTCAGTTCAGTTCAGTCGCTCAGTTGTGTCTGACTCTTTGCGACCGCGTGAGTCGCAGCACACCAGGCCTCCCTGTCCATCACCAGCTCCCGGAGTTTACCCAAACTCATTTCATCAAGTCAGTAATGCCATCCAGCCATCTCATCCTCTGTCGTCTCCTTCTCCTCCTGCTCCCAATCCCTCCCAGCATCAGGGTCTTTTCCAATGAGTCAACTGTTCGCATGAGGTGGCCAAAGTATTGGAGTTTCAGCTTCAGCATCAGTCCTTGCGATGAACATCCAGGACCAGTCTCCTTCAGGATGGACTGGTTGGATCTCCTTGTAGTCCAAGGGACTCTCAAGAGTCTTCTCCAACACCACAGTTCAAAATCACTGGTTCTTTGGCGCTCGGCTTTCTTCACAGTCCAACTCTCACATCCATACCTGACCACTGGAAGAACCATAGCCTTGACTAGACGGACCTTTGTTGGCAAAGTAGTGTCTCTCCTTTTCAATATGCTATCTAGGTTGGTCATAACTTTCCTTCCAAGGAGTAAGCATCTTGACTATGTTAGAATTACCTAAATATGTGTCTGTTACTAGACTGAGTTCTGTGAGGGCAGGAGATTTGTTTTAATCATCTCCATATCATCAGCCACATAATTTTTGTTGCACTGATGGATGAATGAACACATCTCTCTGGTTTAGGAAGAAAAATGGTGACTTGTTGCCTCCTTACTGCTTTGTTGTTGTTGTTTAGTCACTTAGTCATGTCCAAATTTTTTGTGACCCCATGGACTGTGGCTCCTCTGTCCATGAGATTTCCCAGGTATGAATACTGGAGTGGGTTGCCATTTATTTCTCTAGGGGATCTTACCTACCCAGAGATTTAACCCACATCTCCTGCATGGCAGGTGGATTCTTTACTGCTGAACCACCAGGTCATATCACAAATTGAGTGGGTGTTTTCACTCACCATTCTTAATCCTGGAAGAAAGAGACATTTTACAAATTATCCTGGTCATACCAATCTACATTTGTTAGGCAGTAATTGGTTAAATATGTAAGTTGCTTATAGGTAGTCATCCCCACTACTTCCAGTGGTCCTATGTCCCTGAATACATATTACCCAAGAGAATCCCATAGGGCACCGTTCCCTCACTCAGATGAACCATGTGCTATTATGCAAGCATTTTTCCAAGTGAGCCTGAGCCAGAACATCAACAACTGACCACATGTAAGATGTACAGAGTAATAGTTGCCAGCAGAACTGGGTTTGGCTTAGTTACACCAAGAGGAAAATTCCCTCTGGGTTTTCCTGAGGGGGTCCTACAAAGACTGTAAGGCCTGGACATGTTTTGCTTACAATCTGAACTGGAAGACTCAAAGGACAACCACAATCTCACCAGTAGGACATAGATAACAAGACTTATCTGTGGATTTTTGCAAGACGGCTTTTTAAAGAATATTATGTGATGAGGGAAAAATCACTTGAAAGTTGTTCTTTTCTTAGGAGTTAAGATGAACACAAACCTCCTCCTCAGTAAATAGAAGGGGCACTATTTTGATGCTCCTTTCCCCTAGGTGATTAGGACTTAGGGTGTCTAGGAAAGATCAATCAACTGAAAGGTGAGAGGAGAGGTCCCTGGGAATTCCCTGGCTGTCCAGTGGTTAAGATTCAACACTTCCTCTGAAGAGGGCACAGGTCTGATCTCTGGTTGGAAAGATCCTTCATGCCATGCAGTGTGGCCAAAAAATAAATAACAATGAAAGAGAGAGGTTCCTAATTAGAAAATGATTTGGTTTAGGAACTGTATCCAATATCCTGTGATAAACTGTATCCAATATCGTGTGATAATGGTAAAAATATGAAAAAGAGTATATATGTGCTTAGCTGAATCACTTTGCTGTACAACAGAAATTGACACATTAGAGATCAACTGTGGTAAAATAAATTTAAGAAAAATAATATGGTTTAAAATTTTGGCATACCCATCAGGGTCATGCTTTCTGATATGGAGCAGGTCCAAGGACTTTACAGGGAATATTATAAGTGGTGCATATGTTCAGACTCTCAGTCACGACCGACTCTTTGAGACCCTCATGGACTATAGACCGCCAGGCTCCTCTGTCATGGAATTCTCCAGGCAAGAATATTGGAGTGGGCTGCCATTTTCTCCTCCAGGGAATCTTCCAGACCCAGGGATCAAACCCCAGTATCTTATATCTTCTGTACTGGCAGGCAGATTCTTTACCCCTAGCATTACCTGGAAAGCCCATTATAAGCAGATGTCAGCACTTTTTACATAATTTCTTAATATTTACAAATTTGGCCTGATAGACAGTTTCCCAAAACTATTCATTCCACAATATTCAAGATGTAGAACCCACTATCAAGATGCCCTCCAGTGTTCATTTTGTCTTTGCTTAGGAACTTCCAATTAACCAAGAACTAAAATCTATTCTATTTTTAGATAGCTATAATCACTGTCATTCTTCCCTATATTGTACAGAAATGTATTAATACCTCACTGCAGCTTTATTCTGCAAACCCTGGCCCTCCCACAAGGGACCTCTTCAACGTGAACACAAATGTGGTTTAGATACTGGAATAGAACTACGTCTCCCACGTTTTCTCTTTTCCGCAATAATCAACTTAACTTCTTCAAAGCTTCCTTCCTTGATCCAGATTTGGTCTATGTATCAGTGCATTATCTCAGTCAATATCCTCTGTATAAAATCTAATTATTCCAAAAGTATCGTACAGTGATGCTCAGAAATAAATATAACAATTCAAATAAATGTAACAATTACCCATTTGAGTAAAACTGTTACCTGCCCTCTTCTGTGCAAACTCTATTTCCATTAATGTTGCCAAGAGTCTACTGAACTTGATAATCAAATACTCTAATTTGGGGAACTTTCCTGGTGGTTAAGATTAACTTTCTTGGTTAAGATTTTACCTTTCAATGCAGGGAGTATGGGTTTGATCCCCAGATTGGGGAACTAAGATTTCACATGCCTCACAGCCAAAAACTAAAACATGAAACAGAAGTCATACTATAAGAAATTCAGAAAAGACTTAAAAAATAGCCCACATCAAAAAGTCTTTTAAAAAATATTGTGATCTAGGCCCTTTTACATACATAGGTGTTAATACACAGCTCCTTAATCTTTCTTCCCAATGGCTCATTTTTTGGATTGATACATATTCTCTGGAACATAATAGGAACTTGATAAGTGTTTGAATAAACAAATTGAAAGTTTTATCTTTTTCTCCTTCATAAGTGATACCTTAAAAAATGTTTTATTTATTTATTTGGCTGCTGCCAGGTCTTTGTTGTCGCTCACAGAATTTCTAGCTGTGGCATGTGGGACCTGGGCTTGTATCTGGGCCCCCTGCACTGGGAGCTTAGAGACTTATCCTCTGGACTACCAGGAAAGTTCCTATAATTGAGATTTTATTGGTAATAGTTTGGTGATCAATTCATAGAAATGATAATTTGTACAGAAAGTCTAAAAAGCCATGTAGTTGTCATTTTTTCTAGAGAATTATTCCAAAGATTTTTCACCTTAAGATTTGGTGGCAAAATGTTTTCTCAAAAGAGGATATCAAGGAATTTCCTGGCAGTCTGATGATTCAGTTCGATTCAGTTCAGTTCAGTTCAGTTGATCTGTTGTGTCTGACTCTTTGAGACCCCATGGACTGTAGCACGCCAGGCTTCCCTGTCCATCACCAACTCCTGGAGCTTGCTCAAACTCATGTTCATCAAGTCAGTGATGACCATCCAACCATCTTGTCCTCTGTTGTCCCCTTCTCCTTCTTCCATCAATCTTTCCCAGCATCAGGGTCTTTTCCAATTAGTCAGTTCTTCACATCAAGTGGCCAAAGTCCGGTGGTTAGAGCTCTACAGTTCTACTGCAGAGGGCATGGGTTTGATCCCTGGTTGGTGAACTAAGATCCCAGCAGCTCCCTCATGCAGCCAAAAAAAAAAAAAAAGCTTTCAAATATATTGTCTTAAGGCATTTATAAGTTCTTATATCCAGAGCCCTGTGATTTCATGATTATCAGTCACATTACATGCTCAAAAATTTGTACATTACACATTAACAAATTATTAGCAAAAAGTGGACTACCACAGCCAAAGATAATATAGCTGGCTCATATATCCAGCAGGGTAAGCCTCTTAAAAAGAGAGCTTCCAGGCTCCAACTCCAAATATTTTGATTTACTAGGTCTGTTAAGAAGCTTACAACCAACCCCATTTCTGAGTATATATCCAAGGGGAATTAAATTAAAGAATTATCTGTGCTATCAAGTTCATTGCAACATTATTCATAATAGCCAAACTCCAAAACAAATTTTAGTGTCTGTCAACAGAAGAATGAATTTTTTAAATGTGATGTGTATATAGGAATATCATTCAGCCTTGAAAAGGAGATCCTGCCATTCGAAGCAATATGGATGAAACTGGAGGACATTATACTGAGTGAAAAGCCGGATGCAGAAAGAAAATATGCATGATGTCAATTGTATGTAAATCTAAACCTGTGAGTCAAACTCACAGAAGCAGAGAGTATAATGGTGGTTGCCAGAGGCTAGAGGGAAAGAGGAATAGGGAGATGTTAGTCAAAGGGTACAAAGTTGCAGTCATGTAGGATGAATGAGTTCTGGGGATCTGATGTACAGCATGACGACTATAATTAATAATACATTTAGGGACTTCCCTGGTGGTCCAGTGGTTAACACTCTGCACTTCCACTACAGAGGGCACAAGTATGATCGATTCCTGGTCCAGGAACTGCTATAAGATCCTGGATGCCATGATCTTTTTTGGCATGGCGAAAAAAGAAAATTTTGCCGAGACAGTAGATTTCAGATGCACTCATCACACACACACACACCAGTAACTATGTGAGGCTATGGATACATTAATTAGCTAGATTGTAGTAATCGTTTCACTCTTTGTGTATAAAATACCATAATGTATACCTTACATATATACAGTTTTTATCAGTCAGTCAATCCTCTAGGTGAATCTGATGTGCAGACAAATTTGAGAGTCACTGATTTAGTATATGCACACTTTTGATCAACATGCTATAAAGTGTCTGATGGGAACCATTAATAGCAAATGTTGAGGGTCAGGCTTCTTACAGCGGAAGTACAGAGCAGTGTTCCTCCACCTATTTTCCACAAGATTTTAAGTATTCTATGGGAAAAAAAGGATTCTATGGTCAAAAATGTTGGGGAACATGAGGTATAAATGGGTTCTTTACTGCATGATTTTTTAAATATACAGTTGACCCTTGAGCAACTGGGTTAGAGGTGCCCACCCTCCGCACAGCTGAAAATCTGCCTTTAGCTTGTATAGACCCTCTGCCAATGCATCTCCTCCCATCCGAGTTTCGGAGCCATGGACTCGACCAGTCACGGATTGCATTGTACTGTAGTATTTATTATTGAAAAAAAGTCTNCGTGAGGTATAAATGGGTTCTTTACTGCATGATTTTTTAAATATACAGTTGACCCTTGAGCAACTGGGTTAAAGGTGCCCACCCTCCGCACAGCTGAAAATCTGCCTTTAGCTTGTATAGACCTTCTGCCAATGCATCTCCTCCCATCCGAATTTCGGAGCCATGGACTCGACCAGTCACGGATTGCATTGTACTGTAGTATTTATTATTGAAAAAAAGTCTGCCAATTAGTGAATCGATGCAGTTCAAACGTGTGTTGTTCAGGGGTCAACAGTACATTGTGAATCTGCAGCAGAAAAGATCTAACATGAAACATCACCAAACTTAGGGGACAAGAGACTTTGATCCGTGAGCCAGAGTTATTTGAGTATAATCATTCAATAGTGAAGTAACTTAAATGAAGAANAAGTCTGCCAATTAGTGAATCGATGCAGTTCAAACGTGTGTTGTTCAGGGGTCAACAGTACATTGTGAATCTGCAGCAGAAAAGATCTAACATGAAACATCACCAAACTTAGGGGACAAGAGACTTTGATCCGTGAGCCAGAGTTATTTGAGTATAATCATTCAATAGTGAAGTAACTTAAATGAAGAAGAATCTAAACTCACATTTCTCCGTATTTTCTTATAAGTAAAAAAATATTTCACTGCTATTCCTTCCTTCCTTCCTTTTTTNTTCCCGGCTTTGTTAATCGTGACTGTTACCATTTGTTAATGATTTGTTAATGATTAAAGCAGTGCAGAGCTTTAATCATAATCCAGTCATCTCTCACTCTAGTTACTTGACATAAGTGTTGGCCAGAGTTAAAAATACACACACACACAAACTCTCAGATACATACACATGCACACACAAACACACACACATATGGACTCACCGTCACCTTTCTTCATCATGGGAGTGCCTTAGCCTGAATGCCTTCTCAGAATCCATATGTTCCATGGATTGTGTGTGTGTGTGTGTGTGTGTGCGTGCACGTGCTCAGTCACGTCCAACTCTTTGCGACCCCGTAGAGCAGCCTGCTGGGCTCCTCTGTTCACAGGATTTCCCAGAAAAGAATATTGGAGTGGGTTGCCATTTCTTCCTCCAGGAGATCTTTCCAGCCCAGGGACTGCGCCCACATCTCCTGTGTTGGCAGGTGAGTTGTATACCACTAGGCACTGGCATGCCTGCAGCCGGCAGTCAGCCCTGCATGTTATCAGGGACGTGGAATAGGTTTCCTCACCCTGCACTTACTTCCATTCTTCTGGTTCATCTTTAGCTTTACTCTAATTTTTTTAAGAACTGCTGACTTTTAATATTTTATTTTTATACAAGTTTAAAAGTTCCTTTCCACTTACAGTCATCACAAAATGTTGGCCGTATTCCCCATCCTTGAGCCCATCTTACACCCCGTAGTTGGTGCCTCTCACTCTTCCATCCCTGCATTACCCTGCCAGCTGGTAACCACACGTTTATCCTCTGTGGGCCTGCTGCTTTTCTGTCACGTTCACTAGTCTGTTGTATTTTTAGACTCCACACGTAAGTGGTATATAATATTTGTCTTTCTCTCTTTAACTTACTTGACTTAGTATGACCATCTCTGGGTCCATGCATGTGGCTGCAAATGGCATTATTCCATTCTTTCTTAAGGCTGAGTAATATTTCCTTATGCACGTATGAGTGTGTGTATGTATATATATACACATCACATCCTCTCTGTCCGTTCCTCTGACAGACGTTTAGGTTGCTTCCATGTCTTGGCTATTGTGAATAGTGCTGCTGTGAACACTGGGATGCATGTATCTTTTTGAGTTAGTGTTTTTGTCTTTTGGGGCTATATACCCAGGNCGTATGAGTGTGTGTATGTATATATATACACATCACATCCTCTCTGTCCGTTCCTCTGACAGACGTTTAGGTTGCTTCCATGTCTTGGCTATTGTGAATAGTGCTGCTGTGAACACTGGGATGCATGTATCTTTTTGAGTTAGTGTTTTTGTCTTTTGGGGCTATATACCCAGGAGTAAAATTGCTAGATCATATGGTAGCTCTGTTTTTATTTTTCTGAGGAACCTCCACACTGTTCTCCATAGTAGCCGCACCAATTTATATTCCCACCAAGAGTGTACTGGGGCTTCTTTTTCTCCACACCCTCTCCAGCATTTGTTATTTGTAGACGTTTTGATGACACTTGCTGTTAGTTATAACATATTTCTGTTATGCTTACTGATCTTTCTCCTTAGTGTTTCAAAAAATAAATCTGTTCTTGGCTTAAACTGGAGAAAGATAATGAATTTTCTGTAATAGCTGCAATTTCTAAAATACATTTGAGCATATAATATGGAACAATTAAATTATCATAAATGTTTGTGCAAATAACATTTTCCCAAGGTCAATTTAAGTATATAATGCAGTGGAAATTAAGAGGTTTGCTAGTTGTCCAAATTATTGTGTAGTTGTTCAATTTAAATGCCATCTTTTTTTCTTAATTTATGAAAAGCCTTTTGCTTGTAGTGTTTTCTTTCTGATCAATATTTCTTGCCATTTCCCTTGTTTTCATCTTGTAAATTATTCTTTGCCAGAATCATTCAATCTGTTTTCAGACCACCGATTATACAACAGCAAAAAATATATTTCAGATAAGAATCTATTAATATTATNATCCCTGGAGAAGAAAATGGCAACCTACTCCAGTATTCTTGCCTGAGAAATTCCATGGACTCCAGAGGACCCTGATGGGTTACAGTCCATGGGTTGCAAAGAGTCAGACATAAACCCCACTATAGGTTTCCTGGCCCCAGGCAACTCATTCAGGGGAAAATATTGCTTTGTGCCTGTAGGGAGAGGCTGATCAAAATGACACTGTGATAAGGTAGCAATCAGTTTAGTTCAGTTCAGTCACTTAGTCGTGTCCAACTCTTTGCAACCCCATGGACTGCAGCATGCCAGGCTTCCCTATCCATTTCCAACTCCTGGAGTTTACTTAAACTTATGGCATTGAGTTGGTGATGCCATCCAACAATCTCATCCTCTGTTGTCCCCTTCTCCTCCTGACTTCAATCTTTCCCAGCACCAGGGTCTTTTCCAATGAGTCAGTTCTTTGCATCAGGTGGCCAAAGTATTGGAGTTTCAGCTTCAGCATTAGTCCTCCCAATGAATATTCAGGGCTGATTTCCTTGAGGATGGACTGGTTGGATCTTCTTGCTGTCCAAGGGCTCTCAAGAGTTTTCTCCAACACCATAGTTTAAAAGTATCAATTCTTTGGTGCTCAGCTTTTTTTATAGTCCAACTCTCACATCCATACATGACTACTGGAAAATCCATAGCTTTGACTAGACAGATCTTTGTTGGCAAAGTNTGCTGTCCAAGGGGCTCTCAAGAGTTTTCTCCAACACCATAGTTTAAAAGTATCAATTCTTTGGTGCTCAGCTTTTTTTATAGTCCAACTCTCACATCCATACATGACTACTGGAAAATCCATAGCTTTGACTAGACAGATCTTTGTTGGCAAAGTAATGTCTCTGCTTTTTAATATGCTGCTAGGTTGGTCATAACTTTTCTTCCAAGGAGCAAGCATCTTTTAATTTCTTGGCTGCGGTCATCATCTGCAGTGATTTTGGAGCCCTCCTCCCCCCCCCAAAATAAACTCTCTCACTGTTTCCATTGCTTCCCTATCCATTTGCCATGAAGTGATGGGATCAGATGCCATGATCTAAGTTTTTTGGATGTTGAGTTTTAAGCCAACTTTTTCACTTTCCTCTTTCACTTTCATCAAGAGGCTCTTTAGTTCTTCTTCACTTTCTCCCATAAGGGTGGTGTCATCTGCGTATCCGAGGTGACTGATATTTCTCCTGGCAATCTTGACTCCAGATTGTGCTTCATTCAGTCCAGCATTTCACATAAT